>CAMZMU010000126.1:2500-189280 GCA_947311845.1 Poa pratensis | reverse complement strand
GTTTGAAACCAAGGTTTATCGAACCAGTGGAAAACAAGGTTGTTCGAAGGTGTTGGTGAAGGAGTGTAGTGCGGCGCAACACCAGGGATTCCGGTGCCAACGTGGAACCTGCACAACACAATCAAATTACTTTGCCCCAACTTAACAGTGAGGTTGTCAATCTCACCGGCTTGCTGAAAACAAAGGGTTAAACGTATCGAATGGAAAGATGATGTTTGTTTGCAAAAACAGTAGAGAACAATGATTGCAGTAGATTGTATTTCAGATGTAAAAGAATGGACCGGGGTCCACAGTTCACTAGTGGTGTCTCTCCAATAAGATAACTAACATGCTGGGTAAACAAATTACAGCTGGGCAATTGACAATTGATAAGTGCATATAACATGCATGTGTGAGCTGTGGTGTCTACTATGAGATTCATTTGGGCATTACGACAAAGTACATAGACCGCTATCCAGCATGCATCTATGCCTAAATAGTCCACTTTCCGGTTAACATCCGTACCCCTTCCAGTATTAAGTTGCAAGCAACAGACAATTGCATTAAGTAATGTGCGTAATGTAAACAATACATTCATCCTTGAATAAAGCATTGCTGTTTTACCCCTAGTGGCAACAACACATCTACAACCTTAGAACTTGCTGTCACTATCCCAGGTTAAATAGAGGTTGAACCCAACTATCATGCATAAATACCCCCTCTTGGAGTACAAGTATTCACTTGGCCAAGGCTTCAACAAGTAACGGAGAGCATGCAAGATCACAAATGACATAGACATGATAATATAATATTCAGCTCCACATAGGTATCAATATAAGTCAGATCCCAGCAAACACAACATGTAGCATTACAATAAGATGATCTTGATCATGATAGGCAGCTCACAAGATCTAAACATGATGGCACAAGTGGAGAAGACAACCATCTAGCTACTGCTATGGACCCATAGTCCAAGGATGAACTACTCACGCATCACTCCGGAGGCGGGCATGGCGATGTAGAGCCCTCCGGTGATGATTCCCCTCTCCGGCAGGGTGCCGGGAAGAGCTTCAGAACCCCCGAGTTAGGGTTGACGACGGCGGCGGCAGCGAATATGTTCTGGATGAAAGGCTCGGTGTTTTAGGGTTTTCACGTCTCGGGGAATAAATAGGCGAAGGGGCGATGTCGGCGGACCCCCGAGGGGCCCAAACCACCAGGCGGCGCGGCTGGGCCCCCGCGCGCCTGGTGGTTTGGCCACCTCGTGGCCTTCGTCTCTCCTTCGGACTCCGTGTACGTGTTGGAAAAATAGGGACTGGCCTTTTGTTTCGTGCAATTCCGAGAATATTTCCAGAAGTAACTTTCTGAAACCAAAAACAGCAGAAAACAGGGAACTGGCACTGTGGCATCTTGTTAATAGGTTAGTCCCAGAAAATGCATAAAAGTGATACGAAGTGTATATAAAACATGTAGCAAATGGTATAATATAAGCATGGAACAGCAGAAATTATGGATACGTTGGAGACGTATCAAGCATCCCCAAGCTTAGTTCTACTCGTCCTCGAGTAGGTAAAACGATAACAACAAATAATTTCTGATGAGGAACATGCTTTCACACAATCTTGATCAATATATTGCAAGGCTCATGTCATGAATGAAGTGACTCAAAGCAATGATCTATAGTTTGCTAACAAATAGATAAAGAGTAAACAATGAATCATATAAGCAAAAACTTTTCATGAATAGTACTTTCAAGACAAGCATCAAAAAGTTTTGCATAAGAGGTAACTCATAAAGCAATAGATTCAAAGTAAAAGGCATTGAAGCAACACAAAGGATGATTAAGTTTCAGCATTTGCTTTCAACTTGTAACATGTATATCTCATGGATAGTTGTCAACATAAAGCAATATAACAAGTGCAATAAGTAAATATGTAAGAATCAATGCACACAAAGTTGACACAAGTGTTTGCTTCTAAGATAGAAAGGAGTAGGTAAACTGACTCAACATAAAGTAAAAGATAGGCCCTTCGCAGAGGGAAGCAGGGATTAAATCATGTGCTAGAGCTTTTTAAGTTTTCGAAAGCATATAGAGAGCACAAAATAAGTATTTGAGAGGTGTTTGTTGTTGTCAACGAATGGTAGTGGGCACTCTAACCCCCTTGTCAACCAGACTTTCAAAGAGCGGCTCCCATGAAGGACGTTATTTCTACCAGCAAGGTAGATCATCCCTCTTCTCTTTTGTTTACACATGTATTTTAGTTTCTTTATAGATGACACTCCTCCCAACCTTTTGCTTACACAAGCCATGGCTAACCGAATCCTCGGGTGCCTTCCAACATTCACATACCATGGAGGAGTGTCTATTGCAAAATTAAGTTGCTTACTGATAAATCAGGGCAAAACATGTGAAGAGAATTATTAATGAAAGTTGTAATTAATTGGGGCTGGGCACCCCGTTGCCAGCTCTTTTTGCAAATTATTGGATAAGCGGATGTATATGCCACTAGTCCATTGGTGAAAGTCTGTCAGAAGTAAATGACAAGATTGAAAGATAAAACACCACATACTTCCTCATGAGCTATAAAACATTGACACAAATAAGGAGTAATAAAGTTTTGAATAGTTTAAAGGTAGCACATGAAATATTTACTTGGAATGGCAGGAAATACCACATAGTAGGTAGGTATGGTGGACACAAATGGCATGGGTTTTGGCTCAAGTTTTGGATGCACGAGAAGCATTCCCTCTCAGTACAGAGTTTAGGCTAGCAAGGTTGTTTGAAGCAAACACAAGTATAAACCGGTACAGCAAGAATCACATAAAAACATATTGCAAGTATTATAAGACTCTACACTGTCTTCCTTGTTGCTCAAACATTTTACCAGAAAATATCTAGACCTTAGAGAGAACAAATATGCATCCCAAGTCTCAACAAGCTCTACGGTAGTTCTCCACTACTAGGCTTTAACTACATGATGCAAGAGCTTAAACATGATCTACTTGAGAGCTCAAAACAATTGCAAAGCATCAAATCAAAACAAGACAATGATCTACAAGAATGCATATGTCTTTTCCAATACCAACTACTACATGTAGCATTTTCTTTCTTCCAAACAAACACCAATAATTTATTTAAACATAAACTCTCCAAATGATAATATAATGCAGCAAGAGAGTATTTATAAACAAGTGCTAACAGCTCGAAGAGATGCATGAAAAACAGGAGCTAAAAGCACTGCAGTAGCTAGTTAAGAATACTCAACAAATATAAGTGAAGAACATGAGTATTCACATGAAAAAGCGGAGCGTGTCTCTCTCCCACACAAGGATTGCTAGGATCCGAATTTATTCAAACAAAAACAAAAATAAAAACACACAGACGCTCCAAGTAAAGCGCATAAGATGTGAAAGAATTAAAATATAGTTTCACTAGAGATGACCTGATAAGTTTGTTGATGAAGAAGGGGATGCCTTGGGCATCCCCAAGCTTAGACGCTTGAGTCTCTCTGAATATGGTTGGGATGAACCACGGGGGCATCCCCAAGCTTAGGCTTTTCACTCTTCTTGATCACATAATATCACCCTTCTCGCTTGATCCTTGAAAACTTCCTTCACACCAAACTCAAGACAGTTCTCATTAGAGGGTTAGTGCATAATCAAAAATTCTCATATTCTGTAATGATACAATCAATCCCAAAGCTTCTGGACATTAAAGACCAATTTGTGGAGCAAAGAAATCCACACAAACACAGTAAAAGAGCGAATGCAAAACAAAAGGCAGAATCTGTCAAAAACAGAACAGTCTGGAATGACGAATTTTTTCGAGGCACTTAAGTTGCTCAGATGGATCTGGCCTAAAATAATGAAAGTTGCGTACATATCTCAGGAATATGCGTGATTTTTCTCAGAATTTTTGAATTTTCTACAGGGAGATAAGCTCAAATCCGTGACAGCTAAAAATCTGTCACTGCGCAGAAATCCAAATCTTGCATCAACTTTCAATATAGAACTTTACTTGGCACAACATTGCGATAAAATAAAGATACAAAGGAGTTGCTACAGAAGTAACAAAACCTTGACTCAAAGAAAACAAAAATAACAGCAAATAAAAACGATGGGTTGTCTCCCATAAGCGCTTTTCTTTAACGCCTTTCAGCTAGGCGCAGAAAGTGAAAATCAAGTGTTGTCAAGTGGCAAATCATTCAAATCATCAAAAGCTTCTTCCAACACACAGCTTGTAACAATGGGTATCTTAGATGTTCCTGGAGGTGTTTCATTACCTTTAACCGTACTAAAAGTTTTATCAATTTTAAGCTCATAATGAGTCTTTGGTTTTGGCACTTTAGGAACATACATAAACTTTTGCTCTCTACCCACATAAACTTTCTCCTTTTTAGACTTAAGAGAAGTAAAGGTTGAACTTAAGGTTTCAATAGCTTCCTCTAACTCATCAATTCTATGATTTTGGGTGTCATGGATATTATTATCCTCAAGAACAGTGATTCTTTCATTGATGGTGGCTATTGATTCATTAGTCTTACCAATACAATCAAGAAAATTTGGAAAAAATTCTCCATAGAGTCTAACTTATTTATAACATCTCCAAGGTGATCTCAACTTTAATATCTTTAGTGGGTGGTGTTCCTACCAAACTTTCAATAATATTACAGGCTTCTAAAGCAGGAGTACCCAAAAATTTCCACCTGTAAGAGTGTCTAGAACATACCTATACCAACTAGAGATACCAACATAAAAGTTCCTAAGGAGGATAGTGGTAGAGTGTTTCTTAGTACATCTATGATGAGCATCACTAATTCTATACCAAGCATCTTTCAAATTTTCACCTCCTAGTTGCCTAAAAGAACGAACTTCAACTTCAGGAGCATTCATTTTGAAAAACAAAAAAACTGAATTAAACAAGTAACTAATTTTTTTGTGTTTTTGATAAAGAGAGCAAACAAACTAAATAAAAATAAACTAAGCAAGACAAATAACAAAGTAAAGAGATTGGGTGTGAGAGACTCCCCTTGCAGAAGCAATTCTGTTTTCCCCGGCAACGGCGCCAGAAAACTTTGTTGGAGTGCGTTGTACGTCACACGTCAGTTGGGAACCCCAAGAGGAAGGTATGATGAGTGCAGCAGTAAGTTTTCCCTCAGTATGAAACCAAGGTTTAATCGGACCAGTAGGAACGAGGTTTGCTTCGAAGGTGTTGGGAAGGAGTGTAGTGCGGCGCAACACCAGGGATTCCGGTGCCAACGTGGAACCTGCACAACACAATCAAACTACTTTGCCCCAACTTAACAGTGAGGTTGTCAATCTCACCGGCTTGCTGAAAACAAAGGGTTAAACGTATCGAATGGAAAATGATGTTTGTTTGCATAAAACAGTAGAGAACAATGATTGCAGTAGATTGTATTTCAGATGTAAAAGAATGGACCGGGGTCCACAGTTCACTAGTGGTGTCTCTCCAATAAGATAACTAACATGCTGGGTAAACAAATTACAGCTGGGCAATTGACAATTGATAAGTGCATATAACATGCATGTGTGAGCTGTGGTGTCTACTATGAGATTCATTTGGGCATTACGACAAAGTACATAGACCGCTATCCAGCATGCATCTATGCCTAAATAGTCCACTTTCCGGTTAACATCCGTACCCCTTCCAGTATTAAGTTGCAAGCAACAGACAATTGCATTAAGTAATGTGCGTAATGTAAACAATACATTCATCCTTGAATAAAGCATTGCTGTTTTACCCCTAGTGGCAACAACACATCTACAACCTTAGAACTTGCTGTCACTATCCCAGGTTAAATAGAGGTTGAACCCAACTATCATGCATAAATACCCCCTCTTGGAGTTACAAGTATTCACGTGGCCAAGGCTTCAACAAGTAACGGAGAGCATGCAAGATCACAAATGACATAGACATGATAATATAATATTCAGCTCCACATAGGTATCAATATAAGTCAGATCCCAGCAAACACAACATGTAGCATTACAATAAGATGATCTTGATCATGATAGGCAGCTCACAAGATCTAAACATGATGGCACAAGTGGAGAAGACAACCATCTAGCTACTGCTATGGACCCATAGTCCAAGGGATGAACTACTCACGCATCACTCCGGAGGCGGGCATGGCGATGTAGAGCCCTCCGGTGATGATTCCCCTCTCCGGCAGGGTGCCGGGAAGAGCTTCAGGAACCCCCCGAGTTAGGGTTGACGACGGCGGCGGCAGCGAATATGTTCTGGATGAAAGGCTCGGTGTTTTAGGGTTTTCGCGTCTCGGGGAATAAATAGGCGAAGGGGCGATGTCGGCGGACCCCCGAGGGGCCCAAACCCACTGGCGGCGCGGCGGGGCCCGCGCGCCTAGGTGGTTTGGCCACCTCGTGGCTCCTTCGTCTCTCCTTCGGACTCCGTGTACGTGCTGGAAAAATAGGGACCTGGCCTTTTGTTTCGTGCAATTCCGAGAATATTTCCAGAAGTAACTTTCTGAAACCAAAAACAGCAGAAAACAGGGAACTGGCACTGTGGCATCTTGTTAATAGGTTAGTCCCAGAAAATGCATAAAAGTGATACGAAGTGTATATAAAACATGTAGCAAATGGTATAATATAAGCATGGAACAGCAGAAATTATGGATACGTTGGAGACGTATCACTTAGCTGACTTCAATGGCCCTGAGGTGCAGGCCAACCACGAGATCTTCACATGCAGCACCAGAAGCTTGGACGAGACAATCGACGATCAACTCGACTACGGCAAAACAAACGGCATACCAAGTAACTCAGACATGAGTTTGGATGAAGACGCCGAGTCCATGGTACGTGTCAGCAACGTAGAGATCACCAACCAAGTGATACCTTACCAGGTGTATACCGCAAGCGCCGCGGAAACATCCGCAGCAGCAGCATGTCGTCGACCCACACAATTTCCATGCACAGTTACCATGCCAGATGGAAGAACCACCCTAATCATCACGGCTGAAACAGCAGAAAAGGTAGATCAGATCATAAAGAATTGCGCGATGATGCCAATCGACGCAACTCCAGAGGAACAGATGACTTACGCATACTTCAACTGGCAAGAAAATATTCGGTTGAACAACTACAGAGCGACACTCGAGAGAACGCAGAAAACAAGCAAGTATATCGAGTGCTAGGCGAAAGGCACTCTCCATGAGCTCGACTGGAAGGCATGATCCCGCAAATAGATCAAGACACAACCTGGGGAAGCGGATCGAGCTGCAATCACTCGAAACCTTGACCCAGCTTTTATGGAAGTAGATAGGGAAGGTTTGATCATACCAACTGAGCCAGTTGGAGCACTGATGACGTTGGGCAACTATCTCAAAACAATCGAACCTCCAGTGGGAGATCCAAAGAGAGACCATCATCTTCAGCTGTACAAACAGCTGGCAATCGCAACAAAGGCCATACAGCCAGCACAAGCTACACCCGCACGGGAATCATATCGAGATCGCCGCAGTCGAAGTCCCAGGGGAAGGAGCGACGGAAGAAGCTCGCGCCATCGGAGGAGTAGATCTAGAAGATCATACAGCAGCAGCTCAGACTCAGGGGCTGACATAGGGCCATGTGGAGCATTGTGCTTCACCCGACGGATTCGAGAAGCTCGCATGCCCAAGAAATTTTCACTCGCAACAACACCAAAATTCAACTGCAAGCAGGAACCCTCCGGGTGGTTAGAAGATTACAGATTAGCCGTCGGCTGTCAGCGTGGCACAACAACTACGGCGATGCAGTATATACAACTCATGATGGAAGGAGCAGCTCGCGATTGGCTCAAATCGTTACCCGAGTCATATTACGACTCGTGGGAACAATTCCGCGATGATTTTGTCAGGTATTTCGGACCCTTGTGTGACAGGCCTAAAACATTTGAAGAGCTCAAAACATGTAAACAAGGACCAGACGAGTCATTACGGTCATACATAAGGCGATGGACTACCATCCGCAACTCGATAGGGCATGTATCAGAAGATAGGGCAATCGACGCCTTCAAGGAAGGCTTGTGGAGGAAAGATTTCAGAGAGATGCTCGGACGAGAAGATCCAAAAACAATGGCAGCACTCATGGCAATCGCAACAAAATGGGCAAACGGAGAAGATTCAGTAAGAGGCAATCAATCTACGCCATCACACGACAGCCGCGACAGAGACAACCGAGATCGTAGAGACAACTATCGGGATGACAGAAGGCGCAAGCGCAAGTATCGTCACTACGACGATGATAAACCAAGTTTCGTAGGAGCAGGGTTCGCCCAGCCGCGAGATAGTCGAGATCAAACTGACAAACGTCCTGAAGACAATCGTGACAATCGAGATCACCGTAGTAGCGAACGCAGAGACAGTCGAGACCGCCGCTCAGATGATCGCCGTGACAACTATCGCAGATGTGACAACCGCGACGGTTACAGAAGAACTGAATGGCGTAGGCGAACAGACAGGGAGCCAGAGCGCTCACTCGAAGAAAGAATGGATGATCATTGCAGATTTCACTTGTACAAAGGGGACGACGGTAGGTTACGCTCTAATCATTCACTAAAGAACTGCAGGGAATTTGACCAACTGGCGATCGAATACGTACTACAACTACAAAAGGAGGGACGCACTCCGCTACAACTGACGCAAACACAGCCAGTCGCAGCAACTCACACGCAAGCGGTACCAGCTCAAACATACCCTGCACTGCAACAAGTACAACAAGCTCAGGTATACTCCGCATCACAGCCAGTACATCATAATCAAGCATATCCTGGTCCGCAGCAAACACAGCCTATCCAGGCATATCAAGCACAACAGCAGATGCAACCAGCACCAGTATACATGGTACCCGCACAACCTAACGGGGGAACACATGTGGCAGCAGCCATACATCAAGTACATCAGGGAGAGGAGCAATACCCAACCACCCGAGGCCAGGTAAACATGATACAAAAGGGGCGACCCTCCAATCGAGAGCAGAAGTTGCATACGCGACACGTCAACATGGCGGTCATGGCACCCCCATCTATTCCAGAATTTTTGAAAGGATCTGAAGTCCCAATCATCTTCAATCGAGAAGATCACCCGCCAGCAGTATATCGGCCAGGGCATGCAGCCCTGGTACTCGACGCGCAAATAGGCAACTACGCCATGACCAAGGTCTTCATGGATGGTGGCAGTGGCCTCAACATAATCTTCACGGATACTCTGCGAAGGATGAACAAAGCAGTCGATAACCTGCCAGAGTCGACAAACACCTTCCATGGCATTGTCCCAGGCAGGGCAGTACACCCGAAAGGCACAATCCAGCTAGACGTTACGTTCGGAACACCTGAACACTTCAGGACTGAGTCGATTGAGTTCGAAGTTGTCGACTGGAAGTCACAATATCACGCCATACTAGGGCGCCCAACCTTCGCGAGATTCATGGCGGTCCCACACTACGCTTACCTCAAACTCAAAATGCCAGGACCAAAAGGAGTCATCACAGTTAATGGAAACTTCCAAAGGTCGGATTCTTGCGATCGAGACTTCAGCAAAATCTCTGAGATGTATGTGACAGAGCAGGCACTCGACGAACTTGAAATCTCCAGCAATCGCACACTTCTACCCGAAAACAAAAGGATGACAATCGACAACGAACCCAAGACTATCAATGGCACGATGAAGTACCAGGAGCACCCAGCTGAACCTTCAAAGACGGTCCACATGTCATCGAGTGATACTAGTGCATAGGAAGACGCATTTGCGTCAGTTCTGTAATAGTGCATAATGTTGGAAGAACCAGCAGGTTTCAGACGCACTCTTTTTCCTTACCAGGGTACCTAAGGGGACTGGAAGGTTTTAATGAGGCGGCTTGCTGGTCAAACAAAAAGAAGTTGGAATAAAAAAAAGCATTGTTCCTCAAATATCTATCTGAAAGTTTCTCATATTTCTGCAAACTAGCAGTCACTTATACACTTCTAGTATAAAGCACAAACCCCACTCGATATGCTCGGGGGCTGGGTCAAGCACAAACCCTACTCGATATGCTCGGGGGCTGGGTCAAGCACAAACCCCACTCGATATGCTCGGGGGCTGGGTCAAGCACAAACCCCACTCGATATGCTCGGGGGCTGGCTCACGCACAAACCCCACTCGATATGCTCGGGGGCTGGGTCAAGCACAAACCCCACTCGATATGCTCGGGAGCTGGGTCAAGCACAAACCCCACTCGATATGCTCGGGGGCTGGGTTAAGCACAAACCCCACTCGATACGCTCGGGGGCTGGGTCACGCATAAATTCCACTCGACATGCTCGGGGGCTGGCTCACGCACAAACCCCACTCGATATGCTCGTGGACTGACTCATATTCAAAACACATTTGTTATGCTCTGAGTTCAAAAGATACATGCAAATAATCCACAAATCGCATACATTACAAAAGATAAACACTCGAACAAGTTCTCTATTCATCTTTCATCTCCGTTACAGGACCAAAGAACTGATCCCGGCAGCGACTAATAAATTCCTCAGCCGCAGGAGACGTCTCAAAAAGCCGCGACTGAGGGATAAGTTCACCTGGAGCAGGTGGGCGCAAAGAGAATTTAGGCCTATGACTACGTATGTACGCCATGGTAGCATTGGCTCCAAGCACCGCAATGTTCATCAGAGACTCTTTAAACAGATTCTGTCACCCGAAAGATGTCGATCAGAGGGAATAACCCCTGAGGTTGCGGCCCGCCAGGAAATAGTGCCCGATTCAAATTGGCAAAGATGCGCCTGCATATCTCGAGTACTTGTGAGTTTCTCCATACTCGATCCTTCAGAGTAAGCAAAGCACGCGCGTGCACTTTGTCCAAAAGAACGTGTTGACGGCCATCTGAAGGAGCTTCAATCGCATTCTCCAGCAGTCGAGAAACTCTCCTGTCTTCTTGTTCGAAATTGGGAACAAAAGCTGCAGGCACAAGAAGGACAAGTATAACAATCAAAACAAGAAGGGTAAAAAAGAATCAGTGGATCAAGATGCTTACGATCGAGTTGGCGATTTACAGATTCCATCTCGGCTATCACATATCTTTCTCGTTGGGTAGGTAGAGCAGGCCTTGCCCTCATCCTATCCAGCTCTCTTCGAACACTCGCCAGTTCTTGCTCCTGTTTTGCGAGTTGTGACTTCATATATTGGATCACTGCGGCATCATTTGCCGCCTGAGCTCGAGAGCGATCAGAGGCGCGATTCCGCGATGAACTGGATGAAGTAGCAGGTGGATTTTTCTGTTTCAAGTATGATGCAAATCTCATGAGAAAGATGGCATAACACTCAGACGAGTAAACAGCATAGAGCTTTGCAAACAAGATCATAATGGGGAAATTATATCCATACAGAAGTAGCAAACATACACGCATACATGCATGATCATAAGTTCAAATACAACTCATAAAGGGATCGACTACCCTATTTCTCAGACATCGATTCTGACTTAGCCCTACACGCACGAGCGGCGACCTCCGCTGCCCGGCGTTCCATGGTACCCATAAAGGTTTCAGCCAACTTTGCGGCTGGCTCGTTCAGATGCTTTAGGGACACCAATTTCCCGCCGGGCTTGCGAGGGAAATCAGACAGAGCAGCTTCAAAGTCACCCTGAATTCCATGACCCAGAAGAAGTTTGAGGGTGGTCTCTGAGCCGCGTACCATCAAAGTGCGAGCAAAGTTGGCCATAGTCGAAGTCCCCGGGCCCAGGACGTCCGCAAAGCCATCTACATTCGAAGGAGGTTGACTGGACGGGAACACATCCTTGTACACAGCGCCGAGCGTGCTCATCGATCGGACGAGTGCGTCCTTGGCTTGGGAAGAAGCGGCGACCAGGTCATCAATTGCGCGGTCAAGAGATAGATCGGCAGTCGATGGGACAACGGGTCCCGAAGTACCAGCAGCTCCTTCAAAAAAGCAGAAGCAATGTTACATACTATGAAAATTCAGAAAGGAGTAAGCAAAGATGGAAATATTCAACTCACCGCCAACATCTCGGGTGAGACTCGCCAGACGTTCAGCAAAACTCTTCTTGCGTGAAGCGGCAGATTCTCTGACATCATTCAGGGACTTCTTCGACTCCTCACGCTCCTTATCGAGTGTCTTCTCCAGCTCTTGGATCCGGGATTCAGCAGTCGATTTATCAACTAAGGAAGATGGGCAAATGTCATTCACAATCGACAAAACAAAGACATGAAGAAATCAAGAACACTTACGGCTAAGTCGCTCGACGACAGCACGGAGGTTGTCCCTCTCCTGTTCAACCTGAACATATGCTTTACCCGATTCTGCCAGGTTGAGGTAGAAAGGTTGCACAAACATGAAACAAAGAATAAGCTATAAAGTTTCAAAACAAGGACTTGACAAAAGACACTTACGTGTTCATTCAAAGACACAGGCTTGGCAGCAGAAGTTCCAGCTTGTGGAATCGATGTACTCGCCACTTTGGCGGCTTCAGCAAAAGTAGCTGTGGCTACTATTTGCACAGCATCAGCAGCAGTGCGAGATCCTTCGGGTCGGTCTGGAGTTGGAGCTTTCTCGGACGGAGGAGTTGGAGATCGCATATTCTCGGTACTGAGGTTGATCAAAAAGATATGAAGCATAAAGAAGCAGCCTTCGATTCATAAAAACAGAGTGATTATTACATAAAGGAGCAAACCTGTGCTCTTCTTCATCTTCGGTGTCGAGTTCGTCAAAATTTGGGCCTCCAAACGATAGCTGCCCACCTGACGAAGGAGGAGGAGCCGAGTTCAAAGGACTCACGTTCAAAGGAGCGGTAGTGGTCGTCGGAGGAGAACCCGAGTTCCCATCATCCCTCACATCTGATTCCTTCGCGGGTGAGCTTGTGGAAGAAGATACAACCCGGGCCAACCGGCGGCGCTTGCGAGCAGACGCTTCGCTAGTTTCCTCGATCACGGCGTGCTCCTTGCCCTGGGCGTCCTCCACTAGCTCTTCTTCAGCTTCTCCAGAGTGGGAAACGGTAGCCGAAGGGATAGGGGAGTCGTCCCCTTCCTTTGCCTCTACCATCACCTCTGTCTCAGGTGTTGGACCATTTTCGGGTAAAGGAGGAAGGGTTGAGGCAGTCGAGTGATCCTGCAAGTACATCAGTCAAAAAGTCAAAAAAGTATACAGAAGGGAAACAAAGCATAAAGCCATACATTCGAAAGAGTTACTAACCTCTGGCAAAGGCTTTGCAGCCGCATAAGGGTCGACAGGACAGTCGACGTTGCAGGGCTCGCTAGGTTTTGTGCTGGTAATGGATCGTACATGTGCAACCAGCTCACTCCTAGACAGCTCCTCTCTACTCATACGGGTGGCGTCAAGTACCCCGGCATACTCCCACATCGGGTGAGCACGAGCGCGGATAGGCCATACCCGCAACTTCACAAAGGTGGCGATCAGATGCACACCCTGCGGGTACCCCAGCGTCATCAATGACGTCACCTGAAGAAGACCTGTTCAAGAGTTCGAGTATGATCAAACGAGTACTAGTCATTCGACTATGTTGTATATTTCGGGTGCGGCAAACCGTTCCTACAAGCAAAGTTAGTCACCCGACAGTCAATCGACTGATTCATAATACTCCCATGGGAGCATATGTCAAAAATTTCTTCGATTACAAGACATACAGGACATGATGAATTTAAGATTGTCCTCTATTGCAAACAATAAACCACAATCTCGGGGGCTACTCCCATGGGAGCGCTGTCGCGCTCCCATAAAATTTCTAAAAAGGTAAAAACTACTCACTCGACAAAGCAGACTCGACTGATTCATTCTTGCAAAGTACTATTTTCGCAAATATAATTCATAAAATTCCCGGACCATGTCAATCAAAAGTGTCTCGGATGCTGCATACGCAAATGCAAAGGTAAGATCCGCCGATTGATCGAGCTGGGTTGAGGGACACTCCGGCAGTGTTTTCCCTTAAAGTTTTTCCGTGTCAACAGACATGATGAAAATCCTGACGGACGCGTTGGGTAGCAAATATAATCTGCAGATCGAATCAGTAAGACCCCAAGCGGCCTGAGTCGAGTCTGTCCAGTATGTTCCAAGTTCGAGTCCGGGACTCGAGTTTGATTGAAGGCTAGTATGGTGTTGCCCTAATGAGCAGTTAACTGACATCGTTGATTCGAGTAAGTTCAGGCCTACTAAGTCAAAATCCCTAGGCAAATATATCAAAAGTGTTCCAGATTCGAGTCCGGGGACTCGAGTTTGATTGAAAGCTGGTATGGTTTTACCCGAATGCGTAGTTAACTGAGCTCGATTTAAGTCGAGTGAGTCAGGCCTGCCAAGCTATGATCCCCAGGCAAAACTGTTTCGAGTATGTTCCAGGTTCGAGTCCGGGGACTCGAATTTGATTGAAAGCTAGTAAGGTTTTACCCGAATGTGTAGTTAACCAGTCTGAAGTATCCTGGGCCTACTATGCTATAAATCCCCATGATTGCATGAAAAACATACATACTATGGCACATATGTTGGATTGAGTGCATCCATGATTTCTCCATAATCAAGCAAGCACTCGGGGCTACTGACGAGGATATACCCTGCGGGTACCCCAGCATGAAGATACCTGGTACAGGCAAAGCCCAACAGAGGCCCAGAATAAAAGAAGCCCACGAAGAAAGAGGCCAGTCGAAGAAGAAGCTTCCTTATTTAGTCATAGTCGGTTAGAACTTTCCATACATGTAAACCTAGTCGGTTACGTATCCAGGACCTGGCCTCCTATATAAAGGCCAGGAGGGTGACCGATTAGGTTAAGCAACTCATAGCCACCACAATCCCGACGAGACAAACAGCTCGCCGGATCCCTGTAACCGCATATTCACAACATCAAATCCAGACAAGCAGGAGTAAGGGTTTTACCTCAGTCGAGGGCCCCGAACCTGGGTAAACTCTCGCTTGTCAGCCGTCGAGTCTACCAGCATTACGCGTTCTCTACCACATAATCAACCCTAGGTACCTAACCATGGGATTTGCCGAGGACACACCTCGTCATCTTCCGAACTACCCCTAAGAATCCTTCACTTAAGTTAGTTTATTTTGTGTCCTCAACCTCACCTAGTGGTTGTCAATCACTATGTGTGTCAATTACAGAAAATAATAATGCAAAATTAAATCTATGCTCGATGCAAGTAAGATAAATTAGATCTACTATAAAGTGCAAGTAATAAAGTAAATTAGATCTAAATCTACTAAACAAGGAAATAAATAATTAGATCTACTAAATATGGAAATAAATAAATTAGATTGGATCTACTAATTAATGCAAGATAATAGATTAGATCTAATATGCAAACAAGGAAGTAAATATATTTTTGTGTTTTTGTGATGCAAGTAATTATGATAATTAGATCTAAACAAGGAAATAATAAATATGCAATAAAATTAGATCTACTCTAATTCGAATTAATAAATATGCAATAAGATAAATAATGCAAATGAAATTAGATCTATGATAAGTAATTCGAAATAATAAAATACAATAAAGTAAATATGCAAGTGGTGATGGAGATGATGGTGAGATGCAATTCGAATTATGGATGATGGTGAGATGATGGTGATGATGATGGTGGTGATGAGATGGTGATGATGGTGAGATGCAATTCAATGTAGAGATTATGAAACAAGTAAAGTAAAGTGCATGAAAGTAAATAACAAGAAAGTAAATTGCAAGTAAAGTAGATGAGATTGGAAACAATATAAGAAAAGTAGGCCAAGGGTTAGTGGATTCACACATGCACTCTCTCTCTCAAATAACTTGTGGCAAATAAATAGATCCATAAGAATTCAAATGTAAGATTGCAAAGAAAACGTAGATCTAGGAGATTCAATTGCATGGGCATCACGTCCTAAGATAGAGATCTCAGCGTTAGACATATTCATCTCACTTATACTCCTCCAAGATGCGAACTAAATCATAACACCTCGAAATTTAATGCATAAAAGCAAGAGAATAGCCATAAGAACGATGACATGAAGTTGGAACAAGAACGTGTTGGATCTAGTCTCGGGGAATGATTGTGTCACGTCAATTCCCCTTCAACATGTAGTTCCTTTTTATCCCTAGTGAGGCAACAAAGAAAGATTCAACAGAACCTAAGTAGATCGCTGGATTTCTCTCACTTCAACAGCATGTCTACCCCTCTGTTACTCCAACTAACGCACACCACTCCCGCAAAAAGAACTCAAACATAAGATTGATCAGATCTAATACTCAAGAACGGGGAGAAAATATGCATCTACATCTAGAAAACTCCAAGAAAAACAATTGCAATCTCAACATAAAAACTCAAAAGAATAGATCATCATCGATAGATCCACCACACGGGGATTACATAGATTCCCACAACCATGCATGGCTGCATAAACGGGACTTGACGATGAAGAACAAAGAGAGAGAGGAGAGATACATGGCTACACCACCAACCCACAGCCCGGGGTGGACTACTCCCTACTCATATTCTGAACGCCAGGATCTGATTTGTGTATTTTGTGTTTCGGCGGCGCTCTATGTCGAGGGGCTCCGAGGGGGCCTTTATATAGTCGGTTTTAGGTCAAAACTAAGTCGGTGGAGAGAAGATGGACGGCATCGGAGCGTCGAGGGGCAAAAGGGGGGAGCCGGCGCGGCCAAGGAATCTGGCCGCGCGGGGCCACCCTTTTGGAGCCTCGTCGCTTAATTTCCACGCTTCCTTCGCCCGTAAGTCTTCTTCCTTCCAAAAAATGACCCCCGCAGATTTTCAGGTGATTTGGACGAAGTTTACCCCCTGAAATGTCAAAAATATAGAAAAAGGGGTTTTCTGACAGGCAGGGTTAATTCCAGAAAATTGGGGGAACTTTGTAATTCACCCCAAAAAAATCATAAAACATTGAATTAAACCCTTATGTAATGCAAAAACAGTAAAAAACAACGTAAAAACATGCAAAGCTTATCTATGCATTTTACATGCATCAGCGTGCGGAAAATCTTGGCCCCTAAAAATGTCGTTTAGGGCCTCACAAAGGTCTCACAAGTTAAAAACACATAAGCCTTATCAGTTTTAGTTTGAATTTTCAAGGTGTCGTGCATCCATTTGGAGTCCACGTATTAAGCGTCTTACCCATGGATGGCTAGTTGGGTGCACACTAGAGAAGAAACGGGGAAGAATCTGAAGAGAGAATGGTCATACACCGGGAATTGATTGAGAATATCAAGCACAGATTGAGGCGGTTTAGGAGTCCTTAATAAGCTACAGGAAAATTAAGCTGGATGGACTTCTAATTTTCGAGATCTAGACTATTTTACAAACATGCAGACAACCCGAGCAAGCGCACGGAAAAATCTCGGCCCCAGAAAACGTCGTTTAGGTCCTCAAAAAGGTCTCACTAGTTTAAAACACATAAGTTTTATCTGTTTTAGTTCAAAATTTGAAGGTGTTTGTGCATCCGTTTGGAGTTCAGGTATTGACTGTCTCACCCATGGAAGGCTACAATAGGGTGGTGGGCTCACACTAGAGAAGAAACGAGGAAGAATCTGAAGAGAGAATGATCATACACCGGGAATTGATTGAGACTAGCGAGACGAATGATAGCCAGTACCGATTGAGGCGGTTTAGTAGTTGTTGGAAGCTATCGGAAAATTAATCTTAAAGGACTTCTAATTTTTGAGATCTGTACAATTTACAACATGCACACAATCTGAGCAAGCGTGCGGAAAATCTCAGACCTATAAAATGTGGTTTATGGCTTCAAAAAGGCCTCACAAGTTAAAAAAAATATAAGTCTTATCAGTTTTAGTTCGAAATTCGATGGTGTTGTGCATCCGTTTGGAGTTCAGTTACTAAGCACCCACCCATGTGTGGTTACAATACGGTGTGGGGCTCACACTAGGGAAGAAATGGGGAACAATGTAAATGGAGAATGATCATACAACGGGAAATAATTAAGAGTAGCGAGACGAATGATGTGAGCTCCGATTGAGGCGGTTTAGTAGTCGTGGGAAAGCTCGCCAAAAATTAACCTGAAAAGACTTCTAATTTTCGAGATCTCGACAATTTTACAACATGCACACAACCCGAGAAAGCGTGGAAAATTTCGGCCCCAGAAAATGTGGTTTAGGGCCTCAAAAAGGCCTCACAAGTTAAAAAAACATAAGTCTTATAGGATTTAGTTCGCAGTTCGATGGTGCCATGCATCTGTTTCGTGTTCAGATATTAACCACCCTACCCATCGAGGTGGTTTAAGACTCGTTGGTAGGCTCTCAAACAATTAAGCTGAAAGGACTTCTAATTTTTGAGATCTAGACAATTTTACAAACGTGCACACAACCCGAGCTGGCATGTAGAAAATCTCGGCACCCCGAAAATGTCATTTAGGGCCTCAAAAAGGTCACACTAGTTAAAAAACATAAGTCTTATCAGTTTTAGTTCCAAATTTGAAGGTGTCGTGCATCCGTTGAGTTCATGTATTATGCGCCTCACCAATGCATGGCTACAACAGGGTGTTGGGATCACACTAGAGAATAAACGGGGAAGAATCTGAAGAGAGAATGATGATACAACGAGAATTGATAGAGACTAGCAAGACGAATGATAGCGAGCTCCGATTGAGGCGGTTTTGGAGTCGTTGGAAAGCTCGTAGAAAATTAAGCTTAAAGGACTTGTAATTTTCAATATCTGGATAATTTACAATGTGCACACAACCTGGCCAAGCATGCAAAAAATCTCAGCCCAAGAAAATGTGGTTTAGGGCCTCAAAAAGGTTTCACAAGTTCAAAAAAACATAAGTCTTATCAGATTTAGTTCGGAATTCATTGGTGTGATGCATCCATTTGGTGTTCTAATATTAACCTCCCTACCCATGGACGGCTACTGTAGGGTGTTGGAGTCACACTTGATAAGAAACTGGGCAGAATCTGAAGAGAGAATGATCATTAAGCAGGAATTGATTGAGACTAGCAAGACGAATGATAGTGAGCTCCGATTGAGGCGGTTTAGGAGTCGTTGAAAACCTTTCAAACAATGAAGCAGAAAGGAATTCTAATTTTCAAGATATAGTCAATTTTACAAACGTGCAAACAACCCGAGCAAGCGTGCGGAAAATCTTGGCCCCTAAAAATGTCGTTTAGGGCCTCACAAAGGTCTCACAAGTTAAAAACACATAAGCCTTATCAGTTTTAGTTCGAATTTTGAAGGTGTCGTGCATCCATTTGGAGTTCACGTATTAAGCGTCTTACCCATGGATGGCTAGTTGGGTGCACACTAGAGAAGAAACGGGGAAGAATCTGAAGAGAGAATGGTCATACACCAGGAATTGATTGAGAATATCAAGCACAGATTGAGGCGGTTCAGGAGTCCTTAATAAGCTATAGGAAAATTAAGCTGGAAGGACTTCTAATTTTCGAGATCTACACTATTTTACAAACGTGCAGACAACCCGAGCAAGCGCACGGAAAAATCTCGGCCCCAGAAAACGTCGTTTAGGTCCTCAAAAAGGTCTCACTATTTTAAAACACATAAGTTTTATCTGTTTTAGTTCAAAATTTGAAGGTGTTTGTGCATCCGTTTGGAGTTCAGGTATTGACTGTCTCACCCATGGAAGGCAACAATAGGGTGGTGGGCTCACACTAGAGAAGAAACGAGGAAGAATCTGAAGAGAGAATGATCATACACCGGGAATTGATTGAGACTAGCAAGACGAATGATAGCGAGTACAGATTGAGGCGGTTTAGGAGTTGTTGGAAGCTATCGGAAAATTAATCTGAAAGGACTTCTAATTTTTGAGTTCTGTACAATTTACAACGTGCACACAATCCGAGCAAGCGTGCGGAAAATCTCAGACCTATAAAATGTGGTTTATGGCTTCAAAAAGGCCTCACAAGTTTAAAAAAATATAAGTCTTATCAGTTTTAGTTCGAAATTCGATGGTGTTGTGCATCCGTTTGGAGTTCAGTTACTAAGCACCCACCCATATGTGGTTACAATACGGTGTGGGGCTCACACTAGGGAAGAAATGGGGAATAATGTAAATGGAGAATGATCATACAACGGGAAATAATTAAGAGTAGCGAGACGAATGATGTGAGCTCCTATTGAGGCGGTTTAGTAGTCGTGGGAAAGCTCGCCGAAAATTAAGCTGAAAAGACTTCTAATTTTCGAGATCTCGAAAATTTTACAACGTGCACACAACCCGAGAAAGCGTGGAAAATTTCGGCCCCAGAAAATGTGGTTTAGGGCCTCAAAAAGGCCTCACAAGTTAAAAAAACATAACTCTTATAGGATTTAGTTCGCAGTTCGATGGTGCCATGCATCTGTTTCGTGTTCAGATATTAACCACCCTACCCATCGAGGTGGTTTAAGACTCGTTGGTAGGCTCTCAAACAATTAAGCTGAAAGGACTTCTAATTTTTGAGATCTAGACAATTTTACAAACGTGCACACAACCCGAGCAGGCATGTAGAAAATCTCGGCACCCCGAAAATGTCATTTAGGGCCTCAAAAAGGTCACACTAGTTAAAAAACATAAGTCTTATCAGTTTTAGTTCCAAATTTGAAGGTGTCATGCATCCGTTGAGTTCATGTATTATGAGCCTCACCAATGCATGGCTACAACAGGGTGTTGGGATCACACTAGAGAATAAACGGGGAAGAATCTGAAGAGAGAATGATGATACAACGAGAATTGATAGAGACTAGCAAGATGAATGATAGCGAGCTCCGATTGAGGCGGTTTTGGAGTCATTGGAAAGCTCGTAGAAAATTAAGCTTAAACTACTTGTAATTTTCAATATCTGGATAATTTACAATGTGCACACAACCTGGCCAAGCATGCAAAAAATCTCAGCCCAAGAAAATGTGGTTTAGGGCCTCAAAAAGGTTTCACAAGTTCAAAAAAACATAAGTCTTATCAGATTTAGTTCGGAATTCATTGGTGTGATGCATCCATTTGGTGTTCTAATATTAACCTCCCTACCCATGGAAGGCTACTGTAGGGTGTTGGAGTCACACTTGATAAGAAACTGGGAAGAATCTGAAGAGAGAATAATCATTAAGCAGGAATTGATTGAGACTAGCGAGACGAATGATAGTGAGCTCCGATTGAGGCGGTTTAGGAGTCGTTGAAAACTTTCAAACAATTAAGCAGAAAGGAATTCTAATTTTCAAGATATAGACAATTTTACAACCGTGCAAACAACCCGAGCAAGCGTGCGGAAAATCTTGGCCCCTAAAGATGTCGTTTAGGGCCTCACAAAGGTCTCACAAGTTAAAAACACATAAGCCTTATCAGTTTTAGTTCTAATTTTGAAGGTGTCGTGCATCCATTTGGAGTTCACGTATTAAGCGTCTTACCCATGGATGGCTAGTTGGGTTCACACTAGAGAAGAAACGGGGAAGAATCTGAAGAGAGAATGGTCATACACCGGGAATTGATTGAGAATATCAAGCACAGATTTAGGCGGTTTAGTAGTCCTTAATAAGCTATAGGAAAATTAAGCTGGAAGGACTTCTAATTTTCGAGATCTAGACTATTTTACAAACGTGCAGACAACCCGAGCAAGCGCACGGAAAATCTCGGCCCCAGAAAATGTCGTTTAGGTCCTCAAAAAGGTCTCACTAGTTTAAAACACATAAGTCTTATCTGTTTTAGTTCAAAATTTGAAGGTGTTTGTGCATCCGTTTGGAGTTCAGGTATTGACTGTCTCACCCATGGAAGGCTACAATAGGGTGGTGGGCTCACACTAGAGAAGAAACGAGGAAGAATCTGAAGAGAGAATGATCATACACCGGGAGTTGATTGAGACTAGCGAGACAAATGATAGCGAGTACAGATTGAGGCGGTTTAGGAGTTGATGGAAGCTATCGGAAAATTAATCTGAAAGGACTTCTAATTTTAGAGATCTGTACAATTTACAACATGCACACAATCCGAGCAAGCGTGCGGAAAATCTCAGACCTATAAAATGTGGTTTATGGCCTCAAAAAGGCCTCAAAAGTTAAAAAAAAAATGTAAGTCTTAGCACTTTTAGTTCGAAATTCGATGGTGTTGTGCATCCGTTTGGAGTTCAGTTACTAAGCACCCACCCATGTGTGGTTACAATACGGTGTGGGGCTCATACTAGAGAAGAAACGGGGAATAATGTAAATGGAGAATGATCATACAACGGGAATTAATTAAGAGTAGCGAGACGAATGATGTGAGCTCCGATTGAGGCGGTTTAGTAGTCGTTGGAAAGCTCGCCGAAAATTACAACATGGTGTTGGGATCACACTAGAGAATAAACGGGGAAGAATCTGAAGAGAGAATGATGATACAACGAGAATTGATAGAGACTAGCAAGACGAATGATAGCGAGCTCCGATTGAGGCGGTTTTGGAGTCGTTGGAAAGCTCGTAGAAAATTAAGCTTAAAGGACTTCTAATTTTCAATATCTGGATAATTTTACAACGTGCACACAACCTGGCCAAGCATGCAAAAAATCTCAGCCCAAGAAAATGTGGTTTAGGAACTCAAAAACGTTTCACCAGTTAAAAAAACATAAGTCTTATCAGATTTAGTTCGGAATTCATTGGTGTGATGCATCCATTTGGTGTTCTAATATTAACCTCCCTACCCATGGACGGCTACTGTAGGGTGTTGGAGTCACACTTGATAAGAAACTGGGAAGAATCGGAAGAGAGAATGATCATTAAGCAGGAATTGATTGAGACAAGCGAGACGAATGATAGTGAGCTCCGATTGAGGCGGTTTAGGAGTCGTTGAAAACCTTTCAAACAATTAAGAAGAAAGGAATTCTAATTTTCAAGATATAGACAATTTAACAAATGTGCAAACAACCCGAGCAATCGTGCGGAAAATCTCGGCCCCTAAAAATGTCGTTTAGGGCCTCACAAAGGTCTCACAAGTTAAAAACACATAAGCCTCATCAGTTTTAGTTTGAAATTTGAAGGTGTCGTGCATCCATTTGGAGTTCACATATCAAGCGTCTTACCCATGGATGGCTAGTTGGGTTCACACTAGAGAAGAAACGGGGAAGAATCTGAAGAGAGAATGGTCATACACTGGGAATTGATTGAGAATATCAAGCACGGATTGAGGCGGTTTAGGAGTCCTCAATAAGCTATAGGAAAATTAAGCTGGAAGGACTTCTAATTTTCGAGATCTAGACTATTCTACAATCATGCAGACAACCCGAGCAAGAGCACGGAAAATCTCGGCCCCATAAAATGTCGTTTAGGTCCTCAAAAAGGTCTCACTAGTTTAAAACACAGAAGTCTTATCTGTTTTAGTTCAAAATTTGAAGGTGTTTGTGCATCCGTTTGGAGTTCACGTATTGACTGTCTCACCCATGGAAGGCTACAATAGGGTGGTGGGCTCACACTAGAGAAGAAATGAGGTAGAATCTGAAGAGAGAATGATCATACACCGGGAATTGATTGAGACTAGCGAGACGAATGATAGCGAGTACAGATTGAGGAGGTTTAGGAGTTGTTGGAAGCTATCGGAAAATTAATCTGAATGGACTTCTAATTTTTGAGATCTATACAATTTACAACGTGCACACAATCCGAGCAAGCGTGCGGAAAATCTCAGACCTATATAACGTGGTTTATGGCCTCAAAAAGGCCTCACAAGTTAAAAAAAAATATAAGTCTTAGCAGTTTTAGTTCAAAATTCGATGGTGTTGTGCATCCGTTTGGTGTTCAGTTACTATGCACCCACCCATGTGTGGTTACAATACGGTGTGGGGCTCACACTAGAGAAGAAACAGGGAATTGTATAAATGGAGAATGATGATACAACGGGAAATAATTAAGAGTAGCGAGACGAATGATGTGAGCTCCGATTGAGGCGGTTTAGTAGTCGTTGGAATGCTCGCCAAAACTTAAGCTGAAAAGACTTCTAATTTTCGAGATCTCGACAATTTTACAACGTGCACACAACCCGAGAAAGCGTGGAAAATTTCGGCCCCAGAAAATGTGGTTTAGGGCCTCAAAAAGGCCTCACAAGTTTAAAAAAAACATAAGTCTTATAGGATTTAGTTCGCAGTTCGATGGTGCCATGCATCTGTTTCGTGTTCAGATATTAACCACCCTACCCATGGATGGCTACAGTAGGGTGTTGGGCTCACACTAGGGAAGAAATGGGTAATAATCTGAAGAGAGAATGATCATTAAACATTTGATTGAGACTAGCGAGACGAACTATTGTGAGCTCCGGTCGAGGTGGTTCAAGACTCGTTGGTAAGCTCTCAAACAAGTAAGCTGAAAGGACTTCTAATTTTTGAGATCTAGACAATTTTACAAACGTGCACACAACCCGAGCAGGCGTGCAGAAAATCTCAGCCCCCGAAAATGTCATCTAGGGCCTCAAAAAGGTCACACTAGTTAAAAAGACATAAGTCTTATCAGTTTTAGTTCCAAATTTGAAGGTGTCGTGCATCCGTTGAGTTCATGTATTAAGCGCCTCACCAATGCATGGCTACAACAGGGTGTTGGGATCACACTAGAGAATAGTTATTACGCACCCACCCATGTGTGGTTACAATACGGTGTGGGGCTCACACTAGAGAAGAAACGGGGAATTATATAAATGGAGAATGATCATACAACGGGAAATAATTAAGAGTAGCGAGACGAATGATGTGAGCTCCGATTGAGGCGGTTTAGTAGTCGTTGGAATGCTCGCCAAAACTTAAGCTGAAAAGACTTCTAATTTTCGAGATCTCGACAATTTTACAACGTGCACACAACCCGAGAAAGCGTGGAAAATTTCGGCCCCAGAAAATGTGGTTTAGGGCCTCAAAAAGGCCTCACAAGTTAAAAAAAAAACATAAGTCTTATAGGATTTAGTTCGCAGTTCGATGGTGCCATGCATCTGTTTCGTGTTCAGATATTAACCACCCTACCCATGGATGGCTACAGTAGGGTGTTGGGCTCACACTAGGGAAGAAATGGGTAATAATCTGAAGAGAGAATGATCATTAAACATTTGATTGAGACTAGCGAGACGAACTATTGTGAGCTCCGATCGAGGTGGTTTAAGACTCGTTGGTAAGCTCTCAAACAAGTAAGCTGAAAGGACTTCTAATTTTTGAGATCTAGACAATTTTACAAACGTGCACACAACCCGAGCAGGCGTGCAGAAAATCTCGGCCCCCCGAAAATGTCATCTAGGGCCTCAAAAAGGTCACACTAGTTAAAAAGACATAAGTCTTATCAGTTTTAGTTCCAAATTTGAAGGTGACGTGCATCCGTTGAGTTCATGTATTAAGCGCCTCAAGCTATAGGAAAATTAAGCTAGAAGGACTTCTAATTTTCGAGATCTAGACTATTCTACAAACGTGCAGACAACCCGAGCAAGAGCACGGAAAATCTCGGCCCCTTAAAATGTCGTTTAGGTCCTCAAAAAGGTCTCACTAGTTTAAAACACATAAGTCTTATCTGTTTTAGTTCAAAATTTTAAGGTGTTTGTGCATCCGTTTGGAGTTCAGGTATTGACTGTCTCACCCATGGAAGGCTACAATAGGGTGGTGGGCTCACACTAGAGAAGAAATGAGGTAGAATCTGAAGAGAGAATGATCATACACCGGGAATTGATTGAGACTAGCGAGACGAATGATAGCGAGTACAGATTGAGGAGGTTTAGGAGTTGTTGGAAGCTATCGGAAAATTAATCTGAAAGGACTTCTAATTTTTGAGATCTGTACAATATACAACGTGCACACAATCCGAGCAAGCGTGCGGAAAATCTCAGACCTATATAACGTGGTTTATGGCCTCAAAAAGGCCTCACAAGTTAAAAAAAAAATATAAGTCTTAGCAGTTTTAGTTAAAATTTCGATGGTGTTGTGCATCCGTTTGGTGTTCAGTTACTACGCACCCACCCATGTGTGGTTACAATACGGTGTGGGGCTCACAGTAGAGAAGAAACGGGGAATTATATAAATGGAGAATGATCATACAACGGGAAATAATTAAGAGTAGCGAGACGAATGATGTGAGCTCCGATTGGGGCGGTTTAGTAGTCGTTGGAATGCTCGCCAAAACTTAAGCTGAAAAGACTTCTAATTTTCGAGATCTCGACAATTTTACAACGTGCACACAACCCGAGAAAGCGTGGAAAATTTCGGCCCCAGAAAATGTGGTTTAGGGCCTCAAAAAGGCCTCACAAGTTAAAAAAAAACATAAGTCTTATAGGATTTAGTTCGCAGTTCGATGGTGCCATGCATCTGTTTCGTGTTCAGATATTAACCACCCTACCCATGGATGGCTACGGTAGGGTGTTGGGCTCACACTAGGGAAGAAATGGGTAATAATCTGAAGAGAGAATGATCATTAAACAGTTGATTGAGACTAGCGAGACGAACTATTGTGAGCTCCGATCGAGGTGGTTTAAGACTCGTTGGTAAGCTCTCAAACAAGTAAGCTGAAAGGACTTCTAATTTTTGAGATCTAGACAATTTTACAAACGCGCACACAACCCGAGCAGGCGTGCAGAAAATCTCGGCCCCCCGAAAATGTCATCTAGGGCCTCAAAAAGGTCACACTAGTTAAAAAGACATAAGTCTTATCAGTTTTAGTTCCAAATTTGAAGGTGTCGTGCATCCATTGAGTTCATGTATTAAGCGCCTCACCAATGCATGGCTACAACAGGGTGTTGGGATCACACTAGAGAATAAACGGGGAAGAATCTGAAGAGAGAATGATGATACAACGAGAATTGATAGAGACTAGCAAGACGAATGATAGCGAGCTCCGATTGAGGCGGTTTTGGAGTCGTTGGAAAGCTCGTAGAAAATTAAGCTTAAAGGACTTCTAATTTTCAATATCTGGATAATTTTACAACGTGCACACAACCTGGCCAAGCATGCAAAAAATCTCAGCCCAAGAAAATGTGGTTTAGGAACTAAAAAACGTTTCACAAGTTAAAAAAAACATAAGTCTTATCAGATTTAGTTCGGAATTCATTGGTGTGATGCATCCATTTGGTGTTCTAATATTAACCTCCCTACCCATGGACGGCTACTGTAGGGTGTTGGAGTCACACTTGATAAGAAACTGGGAAGAATCGGAAGAGAGAATGATCATTAAGCAGGAATTGATTGAGACAAGCGAGACGAATGATAGTGAGCTCCGATTGAGGCGGTTTAGGAGTCGTTGAAAACCTTTCAAACAATTAAGAAGAAAGGAATTCTAATTTTCAAGATATAGACAATTTTACAAACGTGCAAACAACCCGAGCAATCGTGCGGAAAATCTCGGCCCCTAAAAATGTCGTTTAGGGCCTCACAAAGGTCTCACAAGTTAAAAACACATAAGCCTCATCAGTTTTAGTTTGAAATTTGAAGGTGTCGTGCATCCATTTGGAGTTCACATATTAAGCGTCTTACCCATGGATGGCTAGTTGGGTTCACACTAGAGAAGAAACGGGGAAGAATCTGAAGAGAGAATGGTCATACACCGGGAATTGATTGAGAATATCAAGCACGGATTGAGGCGGTTTAGGAGTCCTTAATAAGCTATAGGAAAATTAAGCTAGAAGGACTTCTAATTTTCGAGATCTAGACTATTCTACAAACGTGCAGACAACCCGAGCAAGCGCACGGAAAATCTCGGCCCCAGAAAATGTCGTTTAGATCCTCAAAAAGGTCTCACTAGTTTAAAACACATAAGTCTTATCTGTTTTAGTTCAAAATTTTAAGGTGTTTGTGCATCCGTTTGGAGTCCAGGTATTGACTGTCTCACCCATGGAAGGCTACAATAGGGTGGTGGCTCACACTAGAGAGGAAACGAGGAAGAATTTGAAGAGAGAATGATCATACACCGGGAATTGATTGAGACTAGCGAGACGAATGATAGCGAGTACAGATTGAGGCGATTTAGGAGTTCTTGGAAGCTATCGGAAAATTAATCTAAAAGGATTTCTAATTTTGAGATCTGCACAATTTACAACGTGCACACAATCCGAGCAAGCGTGCGGAAAATCTCAGACCTATAAAATGTGGTTTATTGCCTCAAAAAGGCCTCACAAGTTAAAAATAATAATAAGTCTTAGCAGTTTTAGTTCAAAATTCGATGGTGTTGTGCATCCGTTTGGAGTTCAGTTACTAAGCACCCACCCATGTATGGTCACAATACGGTGTGGGGCTCACACTAGAGAAGAAACGGGGAATTATATAAATGAATGATCATACAACGGGAAATAATTAAGAGTAGCGAGACGATTGATGTGAGCTCCGATTGAGGCGGTTTAGTAGTCGTTGGAATGCTCGCCAAAAATTAATTGAAAAGACTTCTAATTTTCGACATCTCGACAATTTTACAACGTGCACACAACCCGAGAAAGAGTGGAAAATTTCGGCCCCAGAAAATGTGGTTTAGGGCCTCAAAAAGGCCTCACAAGTTAAAAAATACATAAGTCTTATAGGATTTAGTTCACAGTTCGATGGTGCCATGCATCTATTTCATGTTTAGATATTAACCACCCTACCCATGTATGGCTACAGTAGGGTGTTGGGCTCACACTAGGGAAGAAATGGGGAATAATCTGAAGAGAGAATGCTCATTAAACATTTGATTGAGACTAGCGAGACGAACTATTATGAGCTCCGATCGAGGTGGTTTAAGACTCGTTGGTAAGCTCTCAAACAAGTAAGCTGAAAGGACTTCTAATTTTTGAGATCTAGACAATTTTACAAACATGCACACAACCGGAGCAGGCATGCAGAAAATCTCGGCCCCCGAAAATGTCATCTAGGGCCTCAAAAAGGTCACACTAGTTAAAAAGACATAAGTCTTATCAGTTTTAGTTCCAAATTTGAAGGTGCCGTGCATCCGTTGAGTTCATGTATTAAGCGCCTCACCAATGCATGGCTACAACAGGGTGTTGGGATCACACTAGAGAATAAACGGGGAAGAATCTGAAGAGAGAATGATGATACAACAAGAATTGATAGAGACTAGCAAGACGGATGATAGCGAGCTCCGATTGAGGCGGTTTTGGAGTCGTTGGAAAGCTCGTATAAAATTATCTTAAAGGACTTCTAATTATCAATATCTGGATAATTTTACAATGTGCACACAACCTGGCCAAGCATGCAAAAAATCTCAGCCCAAGAAAATGTGGTTTAGGTCCTAAAAAAGGTTTCACAAGTTAAAAAACATAAGTCTTATCAGATTTAGTTCGGAATTCATTGGTGTGATGCATCCATTTGGTGTTCTAATATTAACCTCCCTACCCATGGACGGCTACTGTAGGGTGTTGGAGTCACACTTGATAAGAAACTGGGAAGAATCTGAAGAGAGAATGATCATTAAGCAGGAATTGATTGAGACAAGCGAGACGAATGATAGTGAGCTCCGATTGAGGCGGTTAAGGAGTCGTTGAAAACCTTTCAAACAATTAAGCAGAAAGGAATTCTAATTTTCAAGATATAGACAATTTTACAAACGTGCAAACAACCCGAGCAATCGTGCGGAAAATCTCGGCCCCTAAAAATGTCGTTTAGGGCCTCACAAAGGTCTCACAAGTTAAAAACACATAAGCCTCATCAGTTTTAGTTTGAAATTTGAAGGTGTCGTGCATCCATTTGGAGTTCACATATTAAGCGTCTTACCCATGGATGGCTAGTTGGGTTCACACTAGAGAAGAAACGGGGAAGAATCTGAAGAGAGAATGGTCATACACCGGGAATTTCGGCCCAGAAAATGTGGTTTAGGGCCTCAAAAAGGGCTCGCAAGTTAAAAAAACATAAGTCTTATAGGATTTAATTCGCAGTTCGATGGTGCCATGCATCTGTTTCGTGTTCAGATATTAATCACCCTACCCATGGATGGCTACAGTAGGGTGTTGGGCTCACACTAGGGAAGAAATGGGGAATAATCTAAAGAGAGAATGATCATTAAACGGGAATTGATTAATACTAGCGAGACGAATTATTGTGAGCTCCGATCGAGGTGGATTAAGACTCGTTGGTAAGCTCTCAAACAATTAAGCTGAAAGGACTTCTAATTTTTGAGATCTAGACAATTTTACAAACATGCACACAACCCGAGCAGGCGTGCAGAAAATCTCGGCCCCCCCCCCCCGAAAATGTCATTTAGGGCCTCAAAAAGTTCACACTAGTTAAAAAAACATAAGTCTTATCAGTTTTAGTTCCAAATCGGAAGGTGTCGTGCATCCTTGAGTTCATGTATTAAGCGCCTCACCAATGAATGGCTACAACAGGGTGTTGGGATCACACTAGGGAAGAATCTGAAGAGAGAATGATGATACAACAAGAATTGATAGAGACTAGCAATACGAATGATAGCGAGCTCCGATTGAGGCGGTTTTGGAGTCGTTGGAAAGCTCGTAGAAAATTAAGATTAAAGGACTTCTAATTTTCAATATCTGGATAATATTACAATGTGCACACAACCTGGCCAAGCATGCAAAAAATCTCAGCCCAAGAAAATGTGGTTTAGGGCCTCAAAAAGGTTTCACAAGTTAAAGAAACATAAGTCTTATCAGATTTAGTTCGGAATTCATGATGCATCCATTTGTTGTTCTATTATTAACCTCCCTACCCATGGACGGCTACTGTAGGGTGTTGGAGTCACACTTGATAAGAAACTGGGAAGAATATGAAGAGAATGATCATTAAGCAGGAATTGATTGAGACTAGCGAGACGAATGATAGTGAGCTCCGATTGAGGCGGTTTAGGAGTCGTTGAAAACCTTTCAAACAATTAAGCAGAAAGGAATTGTAATTTTCAAGATATAGACAATTTTACAAACGTGCAAACAACCCGAGCAAGCGTGCGGAAAATCTTGGCCCCTAAAAATGTCGTTTAGGGCCTCACAAAGGTCTCACAAGTCAAAAAACACATAAGCCTTATCAGTTTTAGTTGGAAATTTGAAGGTGTCGTGCATCCATTTGGAGTTCACGTATTAAGCGTCTTACCCATGGATGGCTAGTTTGGTTCACACTAGAGAAGAAACGGGGAAGAATCTGAAGAGAGAATGGTCATACACCGGGAATTGATTGAGAATATCAAGCACAGATTGAGGCGGTTTAGGAGTCCTTAATAAGCTATAGGAAAATTAAGCTGGAAGGACTTCTATTTTCGAGATATAGACTATTTTACAAATGTGCAGACAACCCGAGCAAACGCACGGAAAATCTCGGCCCCAGAAAATGTCGTTTAGGTCCTCAAAAAGGTCTCACTAGTTTAAAACACATTAGTCTTATCTGTTTTAGTTCAAAATTTGAAGGTGTTTGTGTATCCGTTTGGAGTTCAGGTATTGACTGTCTCACCCATGGAAGGCTACAATAGGGTGGTGGGCTCACACTAGAGAAGAAACGGGGAAGAATCTGAAGAGAGATTGGTCATACACCAGGAATTGATTGAGACTAGCGAGACGAATGATAGCAAGTACAGATTGAGGCGGTCTAGGAGTTGTTGGAAGCTATCGGAAAATTAATCTGAAAGGACTTCTAATTTTTGAGATATGTACAATTTACAACGTGCACACAATCCGAGCAAGCGTGCGGAAAATCTCAGACCTATAAAATGTGGTTTATGGCCTCAAAAAGGCCTCACAAGTAAAAAAAATATATAAGTCTTAGCAGTTTTAGTTCGAAATTCGATGGTGTTGTGCATCCGTTTGGAGTTCAGTTACTAAGCACCCACCCATGTGTGGTTACAATACGGTGTGGGGCTCACACTAGAGAAGAAACGGGGAATAATCTAAATGGAGAATGATCATACAATAGGAAATAATTAAGAGTAGCGAGACGAATGATGTGAGCTCCGATTGAGGCGGTTTAGTAGTCGTTGGAAATATCGCCAAAAATTAAGCTGAAAAGACTTCTAATTTTCGAGATCTCGAGAATTTTACAACGTGCACACAACCCGAGAAAGCGTGGAAAATTTCAGCACCAGAAAATGTGGTTTAGGGCCTCAAAAAGGCCTCACAAGTTAAAAAAACATAAGTCTTATAAGATTTAGTTCGCAGTTTGATGGTGCCATGCATTTGTTTCGTGTTCAGATATTAACCACCCTACCCATCGAGGTGGTTTAAGACTCGTTGGTAAGCTCTCAAACAATTAAGCTGAAAGGACTTCTAATTTTTGAGATCTAGACAATTTTACAAACGTGCACACAACCCGAGCAGGCGTACAGAAAATCTCGGCCCCCCGAAAATGTCATTTAGGGCCTCAAAAAGGTCACACTAGTTAAAAAACATAAGTCTTATCAGTTTTAGTTCCAAATTTGAAGGTGTCGTGCATCCGTTGAGTTCATGTATTAAGCGCCGCACCAGTGCATGGCTACAACAGGGTGTTGGGATCACACTAGAGAATAAACGGGGAATAATCTGTAGAGATAATGATGATTCAATGAGAATTGATTGAGACTAGCAAGACGAATGATAGCGAGCTCCGATTGAGGCGTTTTTGGAGTCATTGGAAAGCTCGTAGAAAATTAAGCTTAAAGGACTTCTAATTTTCAATATCTGGATAATTTTACAATGTGCACACAACCTGGCCAAGCATGCAAAAAATCTCAGCCCAATAAAATGTGGTTTAGGGCCTCAAAAAGGTTTCACAAGTTAAAAAAACATAAGTCTTATCAGATTTAGTTCGGAATTCATTGGTGTGATGCATCCATTTGGTGTTCTAATATTTACCTCCCTACCCATGGACGGCTACTGTAGGGTGTTGGGGTCACACTTGATAAAAAACTGGGAAGAATCTGAAGAGAGAATGATCATTAAGCAGGAATTGATTGAGACTAGCGAGACGAATGATAGTGAGCTCCGATTGAGGCGGTTTAGGAGTCGTTGAAAACCTTTCAAACAATTAATCAGAAAGGAATTCTAACTTTCAAGATATAGACAATTTTACAAACGTGCAAACAACCCGAGCAAGCGTGCGGAAAATCTCGGCCCCTAAAAATGTCGTTTAGGGCCTCACAAAGGTCTCACAAGTTAAAAACACATAAGCCTTATCAGTTTTAGTTCGAAATCTATCTCAAAACTACCGATCTTGATAGTGTTTACCTGGATGGAATTCACGCTTGAGCTCACACTTGCAACATGTTTCTTCTTGGGAAAATAAATTGTGTGCTCATTGCCTTTAACATGAAAAGTTACTTTACTCTCAGTGCAATTTATTACAGCTCCTGCAGTGTTTAAGAAAGGTCTCCCAAGAATAATAGACAAATTATCATCTTCAGGCATGTCTAATATAACAAAATCAGTAGGTATCAACTCATTAGCAATAGAAATGGGAACATCCTCACATATTCCTATAGATATAGCAGTTGTTTTATCAGCCATTTGTAAAGATATTTCTGTAGGAACTAATTTGTTCAAATTAAGCTTCTTATACAATGAAAAAGGCATGACACTAACACCAGCTCCTAAATCACATAAAGCATATTTCACATAAGCATCATTAATCTTGCAAGGAATAGTAGGAATACCGGGATCTCCACGTTTTTCCGGCAATTTTCCATTAAATGAATAATCAGCAAGCATGGCAGTGATAGCATCAGTAGAATCTTTCTTTATTAGTCACAATATCTTTCATGTATTTTGAATAAGGAGGATATTTAATAGCATCAACAAGTGGAATTTCTAGATTCATATTCTTAAGGAAATCACAAAACTTTCCATACCTTTCTTCATCTTGAGTTTTTAATACCTCTTGGGGATATGGAATGGGCCTTTGCACCCATGGATCCCTCTCTTTACCTTTATCCTTGCTTGGTTTCTTCTTCTTATTATTCTTCTCAATAGTAGGTTGAGAATCCTCCTTATCAGCAGCTTCTACATCATTTGCATCTTGTTGCTCTTCATCTCAGGTGGAGGTTCTTCTTCTTCATTATTATTATCCTCCGTTTCAGCATCAGAAATAGAAGTATCCTTATCTTGCTCAGGGGAGTCATCATCATGTTCATTATCATTGGGTGATTTTCCTGCAAAAGATTTATTTCTAAGAACATCTTGCTCTTTTCTCTTAGGATGATCGTCAGGATAATAAGGATCTTGAGTACTTGCACCTCCCCTAGTATTAACTCCACATAGCGATTTCTGTTTATAAAGATTTTCATATAGCTGATTTTGTAAAGAAATCATTTGCTCAACTTGATTGCTCATCATTTCACAATGCTTAACAATTCTCTTAACCTCCCCTACACTAGCATTTAAATTTTCACGGAGAGAATTAATTCTATGATGATTTTCCATGATAGACATTCTAATCTTACACTCTCCAATATTATCATGATAAGCAAAATTATTAACGTAAGAAACATCAACGGGAGGTGTTACCTTCTCATTACCTTCCACGGGGAGTATAGAGTTCACTTGAATTGGAAAACAAGGTTGATCAGTAGGAAGTTTAATATCCTTTTAAGATAATTCATTAAGATGTATAGTTTTAATTCCCTTCTCTTCAATATCCTTGGAAGCCATAGCCATTGCTTCCGGGCTCAGCTCAATCATACCTCCTTTCTTCTCGGGGAGCTCCTTGCTCTAATCTATCTCCTCAATGCACCAATCTTCTTCATTTTTAGAGATGGTCTCCAATAAATCCACTGCCTCATCAACAGTTCTTTCCCTAAAAACATTTCCTGCGATACTATCAAGATAATTCTTTGTGTCCCCGGTTAGTCCATTATAAAATATATCCAGTAATTCATTAGGCTTGAAACCATGAACGGGACACTTCTTAACCATATTACCAAACCTCCCCCAAGCTTGGGGTAGATTCTCTTTCTTTTCCTGCACAAAATTGCTAATTTCAACAGTTAAAGCACGTATCTTTTTAGCTGGGGAAAATGTATTGAAGAACAAATGCAAACATTCCCCTTTACTAGTGATGGATCCAGCTTCTAAACGATTATACCAAACTCTAGCATCACCACCCAACGAAAAAGGAAACAATTTCAAGAAGTAATAGTGTTGGTGGATTTCATCTTTTCCAAATGCAGCAGATATAGAATGTAATTCAGCAATATGAGCGAAAGGAAATTCATCATCATTCCCATAAAACTTAGACTTCTCAACCATCTCAATTATTTCAGGATTAACATTGAACTCATAGTCTTTATCTTTAATTTCAATAGCTGGTCCAAGATATTTCTTAATATAAGCAAAACAATCACCAACAGGCATATCATCAAATACAGAAAGCTTATCGAGTTCTGCAAGGTCAGGTGATAAAAATGCCTTAATAACTGCTTCCTCTTTTTCCGAAGAAGCACCATGTTCATACTCCCTACGAGTTTCATTTCTTTCTAGCTCAGATTATACGTTATCACCCACAGAAGATTCAGGCATATTAGTTGTTCCTATTATTTCATTTGCCTCGGGTGTATTAGCGGTTTCAGGAATTTCAGAAGCTAGTTCTACGTCTACATCATCAAGTATAGGATCATTAGAAGCACTAGTAGACATTTTTGACAAAGGTGATTTACCAGCTATTCCTTTCTTTTTCTTAGCAACCACAGAAGTAACATCAGGTGAAAAGTGTGGTCTACTAGGCAAATCCTTACCAGCACGAGTAGTTGAAGGAATTATATCCTTCGGAGCATCCTTTCCCTTTCCCATTGTAGGGAACAAGAAAGTGCAGCAAGCAAATAAACACAAGTGGTCTTACCGATAAAGCTAAATTCCCCGGCAACGGCACCAGAAAACAGTCTTGATGGCTCCCAAGTGCAAGAGATCAATCGTAGTCTTCGTTGGGAAGTATTGCCCAAATTTGTATTTCTCACGATGGGAATACAAGAATACCGGTAGACGTTAGCAGTCGAGACGTCACTCCCAACCACACCTGTGTATCACAAGCTTGCCGAAAACGAGAGTGAGAGTAACAGTGCAATTAAAGTAAACAAAACAGAAAATAAAAGAGAGCGTGTATTTTCCCAATTTTCACCGGAAAAGAGTGAACGAGTAACAGTGACTAAAAGCGTAGGCATGAGGTGACAGCGGGGTGTTGCACGTGATCATATAATCATGTTTTGCTAGCGATGGGGCTTCTATCTCTATCTTAGTCTTATGCAGGTATGTGTTCCGTAAATTATTGTGCGTACTAACCGAGAGCTTTTGCACAATGCCTACTGTCCAACCCGCCCATTTCACCGGGGCCATAAAGGAACTACGGGTAATTAAGGTCTACCTTTGCGAGTAGACCGGAGCAATGCATTAACACTCCATGAACACATATACGCCTCAAACTAGAACATCTCCCCCTTGTTTTCCCTAGCTGTCACTTTAGGGTTCGCAGGTTCGACATAATAGCAGGTGATACACAATGCAGATAAATACCAAACTCAATTATATGATGAAGCAAAATAAGTTCAGTACTGAAATCATGTCACTCGGGCCCTAGTAACAAGCATTAAGCATAGCAAACGTGCATCAACATAACACATAAGAATTATCAAGATAAACCCCTAAAATCCCGAACACCGGGTAGCAATTACATGTTCAATCTCATCCAATCCCCTCCACCTCACATGCCTACAGGGGACTACTCACACATGGAGAGGGTGATGGAGCACATGGTTGATGGAGATGGTGGTGATGACGATGGTGGTGACGAAGCCCCTCGAATCCTCTCTCCGGGGGAGAAATCCCGGAGCAATCTGTCCCCGAAATCGAAGATCGTGGTGGTGGCGGCGCTCTGTTTCGCGAATAGGGCTCCCCCTGGAGGGCGTCAGTTTTTCGTCTATATGAAGGGGTACGCGAAAGACCTAGGGGCAACGGAGCCACGATGCCCGAAAGGGGGGAGCTAGCGCGGCCTTGGCATCGGGCCGCGCCCTATGCCCCCTTTTGGGCCTCCTCTGGCCCCTGGGCCCCCTCTGGTGCTGGTTCCTCATGTTTTCCAATAAAAACACCTTTTGTGTTGGTCCCATGCAAAAATTCCTGCGAAAAATATGAAAACTAGACTTTTGCCAAAAACGGCGTCAGATTCTGCAGTTTTTATCCAAGTCCGGGGAGATTCCGGAGAGAAATATGAGGCAAAGTGCTTGGAAAAGTAGATGCATTTGAGGTGCATCATCTGGTAACGATTGTAACTCTACTCAAATCAGGACTCTGAAACCCAGCCGTGTATAAAAGGCTAGGTGGAGCCACGAGTAGAAACACCCCTGCGATACACCACCGTAGCACCTTGGAGCTCTCGCGAACCGACTCGCCGTAAACCCTTTTTGCATCCTTGTAATCACACTCGAAATAATACCAGACAGGCAGGAGTAAGGGTTTTACCTCCTCGAGGGCCCTGAACCTGGGTAAATCATGTCCCCCTGTCAAGCCATCGACTCCACCAGCGCCAACGTTTCCTCTAATCTCTAAACTCGAGTACTCCATGCAAGGGATTGTCGAGATGACAACATCGACACTGTTCTTCTGGAGATGATGTTGGCTCGACAGATTTTTCCTCTGAACCTGGAATCATCGGGGACTCAATAGGTTTGCTCACCTTGATTGACCTTTTGGTGAGTTCGTGGAAGAATATCCCCAGTGGAATTGGGGCTTTTGTGGATCCTATGTTAGCCAGTCTGTCTGCTTCGTCGTTGTATGCTCTTGCGATGTACCGTAGCTCGCATCCGTCGAAGCTTCCTTCGAGTAGATTGTACATGTTGCGGTATGCGATCATGTTTTCAGAGTGGGCGTCGCACTCCTTCATCGTTTGCTGGACCACCAGGTTGGAGTCGCTGTATACCAGTAGACGAGTTGCGCCGCAGTGTATCGCCATATTCATGCCGTGTAGGAGTGCTTCGTACTCGGCGTCATTGTTTGATGCTTTGTCGTTTGCTGGGAAGTTGAGCTGCAGGACGTATTTCAGCACATCTCCTTTGGGGGATTGAAGGACAACCCCTCCGCCTGCGCCTTCGTTTTTCTTCGACCCATCAAAGTACATGATCCAGTTGCTCGACAAGTCCGGGGGACCTGGAGTTTGTAGCTCTGTCCACTCTGATATGAAATCTGCTAGGATCTGTGATTTGATGGCATCGCGCCCTTTGTATATGATATCCCAAGCTCCGAGCTCGATGCCCCACTTGGCGACTCGTCCTGATGCTACTGGATTGCCTTTGCACCACGAGTACTGTACTGACTACATGATTGGTTGCTACCAGATACAGGTACATCGGCTCATTTTCCTGCGGGGTGGCCAGTATCTTTTTGCTTTGGAGCATTCGTTTCATGTATGCGAATGCTCGTTGCGCTTCCGAAGTCCACTCGAGCTTGTATGTTTTCTTCATCAATCGATAGAAGGGCAATGCTTTCTCGCCTATCCTGGCGATAGATCTGCTGAGTGCTGCTAGTCGCCCCGTAAGTTGCTAGACTCCGTGAAGATTTGTCGGCTCCTTCATGGTGAGGATGGCTCTGATTTTCTCTGGGTTGAGCTCCATGCCTCTAGAGGATATGAAATACCCGAGTAGTTGGCCCGATGGTACGCCGAAGACGCACTTTGTCGGGTTCAGCTTGATTTTGTAAGCGTTGAGGGACGCGAACATTTCCCGTAGATCATCGAGGAGCGTAGCTTCGACTTGAGTTTTGATGATGATGTCATCGACGTAGACTTGAATGTTTCGCCCTATTTGCTTCTTGAGGCAGTTCTGCATGCAACGTTGATATGTGACGCATGTGTTTTTGAGCCCTTCAAGGCATTGTTGTCTAACAATAGACGCCATGAGGCGTGATGAACGCCGTCTTTTCTTCATCCTCGACTTTCATCTTTATCTGATGGTACCCTGAGTATGCGTCGAGGAAAGAAAAGCGTTCACAGCCTGCTGTTGAGTCAACAATTTGGTCGATCCGCGAGAGGGGAAAATCGTCCTTTGGGCAAAACTTTTTCAGCGTCGTGAAGTCGATGCACATGCGAAGTATCTTCGTGTTTTTCTTTGGGACGAGCACCGAGTTTGCTAACCAGGTGGAAATTTTGATCTCCCATATGAACTTTGCGGCGAGGAGCCGGTTGATTTCTTCCCCAATTGCGATGCGCTTGGGCTCGGAGTAGCGTCGAGTGGCCTGTTTGATAGGCTTGGCGTCTGGAAAGACATTGAGTGAGTGCTCGGCGAATTCCCTGGGAATACATGGCATGTCAGCGGGACACCATGCGAACATTTCCCAGTTCTCACGGAGGAATTCGACGAGCGCGCTTTCCTATTTGGGGGAAAGGCTGCACGACACCATCGCCGTCTTGGAGGGATCTGTCGGGTGAATTTGATGCTCCCTGGTATCGTTGGTGACGCTGAAGTCTGTTTCTGGGGCATGTTTCTTCGACACCGGCAGGACGTTGTAGTCCGTGGTTTTGCGAGTTGTTCTAGCTCCTCCTGCATCCCAAAGGACTGTTAGATTTTGTGAAACTCCTCGTCGCACTTGTTTGATTTCTGGAAGTCGTTGTTGATTGTGATGGGCCCGTTAGGTCCAGGCATCTTGAGCTTGAGATAAGCGTAGTGAGGGACAGCCATAAATCGAGCGAACGCTGGTCTTCCAAGGGTAGCGTGGTACTGCGATAGCCAGTCGAGAACCTCGAAGTCGAGCCTTTCGCGTCTGTAATTTCCTGGCTTTCCAAAGACGACCCCCAGCGCGATTGTCCCGAGTGGGTATACTGGTTTTCCTGGTACGATCCTGTGGAAAGTAGTGTCTGATTTGGCGAGTCCTTCCAGGTTTTTGTTCATTTTGCGTAGAGTGTCCGCATAGATGATGTTGATTCCACTGTCGCCGTCCATGAAGATTCTTGTCATGTTATATCCGTCGATCTGGGCGTGAAGTACTAGTGTTGCGTGTCATGGGCGATGGACGCGTGGTGGGTGATCTGCACTCGAGAAGGTAATAGCCTGCTCGTACCCCTCAGGTACTCTGTTTCTTCGGGTGGCGTCTGTACTATCATATTGACTTGTCGAGTGTTCCTCTTCTGGTCGCGCCTGGGTGGGCAACCTTTCTGGATCATACATAAAGTTCCTCGACTCGGGGGAAATTCGTTGTTCGACCCTACTTGCAGTTGCAGCTGCTGATGCGGCTGGTTTTGTTGGATTAGCAGGGGTGGCGGTGCAGGTGGTACGTTGTATGCAGACGAGCCTACAGCCGCTGGATATCCTTGGTTCTGTGCTTCCTGATTCCTTGGCTTCTTGCTACGGTCCATGGCTTCGTTGAGCTGTTGGAATTGTCGTTGATTGGGGTTAGTTTGGATCCGTCTGCTGCTGACATATGGTCGACTATCTGGAAAGATGGAGTTTATACTCCTAATAGGTTTTATGCCCACTGTTTCAAGGATGCCACTGCCAGTCCAATTTTTTCTTGCATCTAGAAAAGTAAGGTGATTCTTAAGGTGAAAGTTTTTGCTTGGTTGTTGCTGAGTGATCGGTTAAATACCAAAGACATGTTGAGAAGGCGTAATTGGAAGGTTACGGAGCACTTACACTGTGAGCTCTGCCCTACTCATGCAGTTGAGGATTGGTTGCACTTGTTTTTCCAATGCAACTTTAGTGTCAGAGTCTGGAACTTTCTGCAGATTCCCTGGGAGGAAGGGGACTCCTTTGAGCAAATTTTCATGAGGGCTAGGAAGAATTTTCATCAGCCTTTCTTTTTGGAGGTGGTCATTCTTGCTGCTTGGAACATTTGGAAACAGCGGAATGATGCTATTTTTCGCCATGTGTTGCCCTCTTTCAGATCTTGGAAAAGGAGCTTTCTTCAGGATATCACCATTCATGTTCACAGGGTGAAGTCCAAGTTTGCTGGAGTTTTGTCAATATGGATTGACAATCTACCTTGATTTGTTTTATTTTGTTCTTTCTTTCTTCTCCCCCTTTGTATATTCTGCCTTGTAAAATGCTAAACTTTTGAGAGGTAATAAAATTATGTGGGGCGTAAGCCCTACAGTCTTAGGTCTAAAAAAAAATTTGCGACATTCTCTTAGTGTGTGGTTCGCAACGAGCTTTCATGTTTCTTTGTCCTTGTATAGGTGGTGAGTACAATATCTGTCGATCTCGCTGTCAACGAATTTATCGGGTAGTCCCGCTGTACACATTGCTGGTTTCCGCGGTATCCTTCATCACGGTTGCTGTTGCAGTTCCTGATGCGGTCGTAGCCACGGTTATCGTCATGAATTTCTTGTGAACTCGGCGGCGACGTACTCTCTTCCTCTTTCGCATGAGCGATCCTTGCGCTTCCGGCGTCCTTCTCGGTCGCGGTGGCTATCGTTTTCATCTGTGGGCGTCCGTACCCGTTCATTGCGTACCGAGTCCTCTCCGTGTGCCCACCTATTGGCGAGGTCCATCAAGTCGCCTATTGTTTGAGGTCAGGGCGTCCTAGCTCTTCCTTCAGCTCTGTTATGCGTACTCCTCTCCTGAAGGCGTCGATTTCTGCCTCGCCGATATGTTTTCTGCCGAGTTCCTGAGTTTATTCCAGCGCTGGATGTAAGAGCGCATGGACTCGTCTCTTTTTTGCACGCAGCTTCTGAGTTCTTCGAGTGATGCTGCTTTCTCGCAGGTTCCATGGAAATTTCTCTCGAAGTCCTCTGCTAATTCTTCCCAGCTTCCATAACATCCACGGGGTCTATTTTCCAACTAGGTACGTGCCGAGCCTGTTAAGTACGGGTTTAAGTATTGCATAGTTGTAGACTTTGTACCCTTCTGACTTTTGACTGCAGTCAAGTAATCCCTCAGCCAGATCCTTGGATTTTGGTTGCTGTCGTACTTAGTCAACTCGGAGGTGAGCTTAAAGTTCTTTGGAATCTTGGCCTCACGAATGTCGGGAGTGAAGCAGACCACGCCGCAAGTGTCTTCTCCGTCAGAGTCAGATGAGGTGTAGTCTCCACACCTGCGAGCGCGTCCCTTGTCGACTCTGCTTTGCGTGATTAGTCTCCTTGCTGCATGGAGGTCGTCGTAGTCGAGACGTCGTGGCTCTTTAACGTGACTTCTTCGCTCTCGACTGCGATGGCGTCGTGGTGATCTGTCGCGAAAGTGTAACCTTCGTGGAGATGGCCCTCGTCATGGTGCGGCAGCCGCAGCTGTTTTGGTTGCAACTGTGGCGACCGCGGCATTGCCTCTTTCTACGTTCCTTTTTCCGAGTTCTGCTGCGGCTAGCCCCAGGCCGCGTATTGCTTGCTCGTGTTGCTTTCCGTTCTGATCGCCTGGTTGCGGCTCTATGGAGCGTAGGTACGTGGAAGCCGCGAGGATGGCTGCTGCTGGCGTTTTTGCTATGACTGTGTCGTCTGCGTCGACTGTCATGAAGGAGTACTCGAGACTTCTCGAGACGTGATTTAGCGATTCCCCGTCCATGCGAGTTAGGCGTGTTGCGTGTCGCGGTTGCCCGTGCCTATTTGCGGTTGATCCGTGAAGTGATGATAAGGCGGCTCGCCTGGCACTCGAGGCGTCTGCTGCTTCTTTGCATCTCTCGAGTTCTGCTCTCTGCCTGGCCATGGCGTCCTCAAGTGATTTGAGTTGTGTGTTTATGTCGGACAGCATCCAGTGGTAGGCCTTCATGATGTCTCCTCCAGCGTCGACTTGTGGCACCATGGTCGCGGTAAACGCGTCCTTTGCGGCGTTCCAGTCTTCAACGGAAACTCCAAGGTGTATGTGGGCTGCTTTGAATCTGTCTGGCTCAACGTCGGCCATGTAAACTTGATGAGTGCTGCGAATTCTCCCGACTTGGTCGCAAGCGTCATATTCAGGATTTTCTTCCGAGTCGATCGTGTGGAAGTTGTAGTCGACGTAACGGACCGACTCCTTGCTCGATCCTGAGATGTGGCCGAAATCGTTGGAGGGTGTTGGTGTGGACTCCGACTTCGTGGTCCGAGGAGAGCTTTTGCGAGTGTTGCGGGTTGATGCTGATGAATTATGAGTCTGATGATGAGGATGACGTAGTCGACGATGATTCCGCAGAAGATTTTGACTCCGCCTGAGAAGGCGAATCGGCGAGGCGCAGCGTCCCTTCGCGAGTGGTGCGGAAGTTGAAGTCGCCGAACATCAGATCGACGCCCTCGTCGAGGTTGTCGAAGGCCGCACCGTGGATCGGCGAGTGCGGCGTGAAGTCGACGGATCCGAGTTGGATCGGAACCATCGCTGCCGTGGACTTGGTGCTTGAGGTTGATGAGGCTGGCGAAACCGGAGATCCAACGTGCGCGCTTCCCACAGACGGCACCAATGTCGATGGTATGGTCTCGACAATCCCTTGCATGAGGTGCTCAGGTTTAGAGATTAGGGAAGGTGTGCGCGCTGGTGGAGTCGACGGATTGATATGGGACATGATTTACCCAGGTTTGGGGCCCTCGAGGAGGTAAACCCTTACTCCTGCCTGTCTGGTATTATCTTTCGAGTAGAGTTACAGGGGTGCAACAACGGCTGCAGCATAGAGTTGATCTCGCGCAGGCTCGTAGGTGCTATGATGGTGAATCGTGGGTGCCTCTACCGGTGGCTCCTCCAGGCCTTATATATACACGGCCAGGTCTCAGAGTCCAAGTCCGGGTAGAGCTACAATTACATATCTATTTGGTAGACTTTCTAACTTGTATTGCACGTTCGAGTGCTCTTTGGACTCCTGTTGGGCCTTCCAGATCCTTCTTTGTAGCGACTCCTGTTGGGACCTTGGTCTACTTCCATAGCAGGTAGGCCCATGTAGGGGACTCGGAGAGTATCCCTACGTCAAGTATAGCATTAAGTTTCATGACATGAAGTTAAAATAGAACATGTTAGATTTAGTCCTGGAGTAGTGGCAATGGTCACACCGACATCTCCGTTAGAAAGGTATTTTTGTTTATCCCTAGTGAGGCAACAAAGTAATGTTTACACCCAAGTGGATCGCTGAATTTCTCTCACTTTCACAGCACTAGCCACCCCCCCGTTAGTCCAACTAATGCACACGTTCCCCCCCCCCCCCCCCACACACACACACACGGTCTCATACACATGCTTGATCATGACAAGTAAACAAGAACGAGGTACATAATATGCATCTACTTTCATAACTTAAACAAAAAAATTGCAATCTCAAACATATATCAACTCATAGAAAGATCCACCACAAAGGTATTACATAGATGACCGTAATCATGTTAGGCGGCTCATACGGTGATGATTAGTGAAGCTGATAGAGAGAGGAGAGATACATAAGTTACTTCCACAAACCCATAGTCCAGGGGTGGACTACTCCCTCTTCATCATGGTGACGGTGGAGACGTTATTGTAGAAGATGGAGACCACACCGGCAACACTCTGCCAGAGTTTTCCCTCTCCAATCTGCAGCTCCATGTCTCTATTTAATGGTTTCTGTGTTTCAGCGGCTCTCCCTTTACGAAAAGCCTCGGGGACCATATATATAGTTGGTTTTAGGTCAAGAGGAACCTTCTAGAGAAAAGATCGACGGCAGCGGAGCCTCGAGGGCTCAGATGAGTGGTCCCACGCGGCCAAGGAATCTGGCCACATGGGCCACCCTCTTTTGGCCCTCGGGCCTCCGTTTGCTTGCTTTCTTCGCTTCTACGCTTTCTTCCTTCCAAAAATTGACGCTCGTAAATTATCAGGTCATTTGGACGATGTTTGGTCCCTAAAACATCAAAAATATAGAAAATAGGGTTTTCTGACAGTGCATGTTTAATTCCAGAAAAATAGGGAAATTGTGAATTATTCCCAAAAACAATATAAAACAGTGATATAACCCTTATATGATGTCAAATAAGATTGAAATACAAGTAATACTATGCAAAGTACATGTATGCATTTTACATGCATCAACATCCCCAAGCTTAACCCATGCTCGTCCTCGAGTATGAAGGTGATAAAACTAACATGGACTTTGCATTTTAATACTATCAATGGATATCAAAGATGATTAGTATTGCTACATAGAGTCAAATGATTCATTCTTCAAAGGAGTAGCAATATACAAGATATATTATAAAGTGATATCAAATATTCATAGCAAGGATGTTCAATGATAATTCACAAAGTGTAACATGAAAGAAAGTACCATGCACCAAATGTATGCATAATGAAAAGTAAAAACATCCTATGGTGGTCATAGAGTACTCTTATGAAATCTGAATATAAAAGGGGGACACTTTGAAAAGATATATAAACGAGTATAGGTAAAACACGAACAAGTTTCATCTAACTTCCAAATGATTATACTTCAGTTAATGATTGCAATGTGGTATCCATTAGTATCAAGATCTCATTTCCCCTATCATAGCATCTTGAATGGTTAAAGTTGAAAGTGAAAGCAAATATGAGTAATGTGTTTGACAAAGTATGGTTGAATGTCTCATGCCCGTTGAATACAAGTACCTACACCAACTGGCTACTCAACTTTAGACACAAAGGCAAATTTGAACAAAGTCATTGCAAGTATTATAATTACATCATAGAGAGCGTCAACTGGGTACCTCTTGCCTCAGGACATGGAACAAGCCCATGTCAAATTACAAGACAAACAAACAAAATGAACAGTCTTAACACCACTTTTTATTGACTATTGGTATAGGTTTTTATTGTGAGGTGGATCACTGAAAGTTCACCATGGCATGTAAGTAAATTTCCACCATGAATGATGCATGGCTTAGATTAGCGGCCCAGGCGTCTCTCTAGTCATTTATACTTACTCTTCAAACTCACCAAGTTTCACGTTTATTTCACCAATGATAGGCATCCATAGACAAAAGTACATGATATCAACAAAATATTAAGAGCACGTTGAAAGCTTTCCATGTGACAGCACATATGGGCTAACTCCCAACCAAGCTTGTAAAGCTCACAACTTCATAATTTTAATCACAGTGGGTCATGTTTATTAAGTGCAATAAAAGTAAAGTGTGCATCAAGTTTGTGAGAGATCTTTAACCAACTTTTCCCATAACAATGAATAACATAAATATTTTAATTCAGAGGTATAGATAATACAAAATAACATGATAAACATACTCAGAACAACATAAAGCTAATAGGTAGGTATGGTGGACTAACGGGAAAAACTTTGGTTGAAGGTGTTGGAAAACAAGTTTTTGTTTGGTTGAATTTTTGGGCTAGCATGAGGGAGAAAGTTGACGGTCTAAATGCATGCATAAGTTTCCATAGAACTAACCAATTCATGTTAAACAAATCAAAGTAACATTCAAAATCAAACATGATAAACGATAGCCCTTGATAAAACACTTGCAAATTTATACTCATTAAAACTCATGAATCGTGCAACTATATGTATATTTTTGAATCAACTCAAACATCCTTATCCCAATCTTCTTAATAGCATCAAACTTAATTCAACCCATAATTCTAGTAGTACTCCCATGTATAAATGATAGTGCTGGTCTCAAAATAAACAAAGATAAAAAAAAACAAATAATAGACGCTCCAAGTTTATGTGATAAAGTAGATTGATAGAAAAACTGTGGTTAGACGTGTGAAAACTGAGAGTGTGTGTTGGTCCAGTGGGGTGCTCTTCACATCCCCAAGCTTATGGTTTTCACCATCCTTGGATAGCTCTTGGTGCATCTACTCTAATCCCTGTGAAAAAACTTCAAAACATCGTTTCTCACATTTCTTTTCTATGGGGTGACATTAGTAGTGATAAACAAATGAATTGCTTGCTGCATAAAATCCCTAGACCAAAGTCTCAATTGGATCAAATAGATTCAAGTTAAAAATTCAAAGGATGCATCAAAGAAAACGGAACAGAATCTGTCCAGAAAAATAGCAGCAGCAAAACGTATTTTTCTACCCTACTTAGACATATCGAAAAAATCTGAAATTTTTTGTGCCTACAGAGGACAAAAAGTTGCAGTAGTAGTTAAAGTATCAGCTCAATCGTAGTTACAGAATAAGAACTAAAAATCAAATTGTGCACATGCTCGTGCTGGAATAAAATCTCCGAATAAAAATAGCAACTCGTTCAATCCAAAATGTGTAAAACTTGGCACTTTATTAAAAATTCCAGAAACAAAACTAAAAACTAAGTCTCTTGTTACAGGAAGGGGACACAAAGAAAACCAAAAATAAAAACAAGTGGGTTGCCTCCCGTAAAGCGCTTTCTGTATAGCCATATAGCTAGGCTTACTTACTTGATACTTATGATGGACGAAGCTAATGAGGGAGCTTGAACTTTGATGTGTCCTTCTTCCTTGGGAAGTGTTCCATGCATATACCAGGATCCTAGGGTGCTCTCAAGCCAATCAAAATAATAGTCAAGTTGACACCTACTAAAGAGAAAAACAAAACACAAAAGTAATAACAACGAAGTCTATTAACAAAAGTAATAACAACAAAAGAAATTTCACTATGTATATTAACAGTAGTTACTTGCAGCATATATATTTTAGTAGCATAACGAGGGTTCTTATTACCTCTCTTTAATAGTAGTTGCAAGTAGAAGAAATAAATTCAACCATATAATCACAAGAATCATTCAACTTAGATAATATAGGCTCATAAAGAGGATCATTAAATTTATGATGGAATTCATTAGCATGCTTCCCTCTTTCAAAATAATTATTAAGATCAATATCAAGTTTAATATCATGGTTGCAACAAAGATTTGGAACTAAGGATAATTGCAACCCGCATAAGTATTTTGCAACATAAGCAAATTTCTCCTCTAAAGTGTAGTTGGGAGAATTCAAGAACAAAGTAGGACTCTCATTAGTGAGATTATTGTCACAAGCAGCAAGTATATCAGTTTTATCCTCACATAAAGTAGTAACAATTTTCTGAACATGGAGGATCATCAAGCAAAATAGGACCATCATCCAAAGCATTATCATACAGCATATTTAAGTAATGCTCCTGATTATCATTCATAAGTTCAATAGTAGCATTATTAAAAAGTAAAGGAGTATTATTAGCTTCATCATAGCAGCATGGGTTATGATATACGATCATAGAACTTTTGGTTTCACACTCATCATAACATGGGTTTTCATAAATAACAAAAGATTTTTGAGTATGAGTGTTACTATCATAAAACATGTCTAAACCATACTCCTCATCATCTTTAAAATTATTATCAATAATGTTCTCATTAGTCAAAGGTTCATATTCCTCTTCATCATCAGAATCATAAAAACAAAGTTTATCATCAACAAAATCTTGAGTGTTACCCTCAATCCATAGGTGGTGAAGGTGGAAGTTTCTTCTCTTCATCCTCTACTTGTTCATCATTTTCATCATTTTCTTGGGGTTGCATGGGCATCCCCAAGCTAAGGTTGTTAACCTCTTCTTCACATATTTCCTCTTCCAGACTTATGCTTGCATCATCTTCTTCCTGCAAAACATCTTGTGCAGCTCTCTTCCTTGTGTCAACAACATAGATATTTTCATCAAATTCATCCATGCAGGTATTAAGGATAGTGGCAATCAAAACTTTATATTGAGAAGCTATAGGGCAGGTTTCATGTTCATTAATGAAGTTGTATAATTCATAGGCTGCCATAAAAATAACAAATTGCTCCACTTCTTTCATCCCTAAGTGAGCATAATTCCATGTATGAAAAGTTGCAATAACAGGTTCTTCTTTATTGGAAGGGCATTGGAATTCAAAGTGTCTATAGTATTTAGAGCAACAAACTTCTTACTCGTGATAAATAAGCAGCACATTAGAAATTTGATTTAATATAGTGAAAGACTGTTTTCCCCACGAGGGATGACTCGAGAGTTTAATATCGAACTCTCGGGGAACAAGTATTTTAGGCTTTATCTTCTTTATACTCCTCTTGGTCACCTACAAAAAAATTGTTGCGATTTAAACGCGTCACACGAACACGTCCTTGTGTACCCGCGGTGCCGAGGGAGATACTCCGCAACTCACCCCGCAGGAGACCGGGCTACAGCGCGATACGCAAGACAGTAACCCGGTGCTTTTGAAACCAGACGCCCCAGCCCCTCGGGAAGCCCCGTCTGAGGAAAGCCGGCGACGATTGGCTGAGCTAACCCGGACTTGGCCGCGGTCTGCTCGGTTGTCGATACCCGGAGAACTTTCACGAAGTCGCCGAATAACGGAAGCAGGAACAAGGGTTTGAGGGTAAAAAGTAGATTGTATTGATAAGGTGTCGATTGTTTGCTTGCTTCAATCGGCCATCACCTCTCACATATATATGAGGCGGCTGGACTTTTCCCGTACAAGACTTGGACTTCTACAAGAATTACAGCTCATATTCCTAGTCTAACTCTAGCCCTAACGTAGACAAGTCATTTTCCTGGTCTCGTACTAGACCCGGACTCGCGTCCCTTCCAAAGCCGGCTCGTCCTTCCTTGATCGCTTTGAACTTGCCTTGTCTTGCTGAGTTTTGACTTCTTCCTTGGGCTTCCCGTATTTGGCTTGTCTTCTCGCAATTCCTGGAACTTTCTAACCCGGAAGCATCTTCTAACCAGGAAGCATCAACTAACCGGGAAGCGTCTTCTAACCGGGAAGCATCTTCTAACCGGGAAGCATCTTCTAACCGGGAAATCAATTCCGGGTCTGGAACTTCTAACCAGGAGGCATTTGGCTTTCCGGGTTATCATTTAGGCTTGTAGACAATAGACTCCGGGTCTCAATTTCTCCGGGTCTCATCTGTAATCTCCGGGTCTCAACTGCGATCTCCAGGTCTCCAAGTCTGCACATCATACTCCTGCCCTTGTATTGACCATAGAAATCGCATAGTAGCTCATATGAAGATGATCCGAACATCAAACTTGTTCGTCTTAACGAGAATACCAAGCCAACACGGACGGATTCGCCAAATAATCACCCTAAGACGGAATTTCCGGGTTACCCCCTCCGGGTTACCTTTCCAGACCACGTGCTATCCTTATTTGGCTGTTTACTAGTCTCCGGCATCATAGATTTTGCATACTAACCCGGATCAAAATGGTCCAAACATCAAAGTTGTTCGTCTTGACGAAATCTATAAGTCAGCGCGGGCCATTTTCCCATAACCCGGACTATGCTCCGGGTTAGCACCCATTAAGTTGCTCTTCAAATCGTCTGTCATTCTGCTTTCAACTCTGACTTGTCGTGGCCATAGAATTTGCATACTAACCCGGATCAAGATGGTCCAAACATCAAAGTTGTTCGTTTCGACGAGACCAATAACCCAACGCGGACCAAATCTCCAAATAAGCCGGATTTGAAGATATTCCGGGTTAAAACTTCTTCGGGTGTTTTTCTGGGACAGATTCCTGAATACCGCTTAGCCAAGTGTCAAAAACGGGTGCTAACATATGCCCCCCTGTTTTCTAGCAGAGCTTGCGTGCTAGAAAATACTCCAAGTAGAGTCCGTATCTAAGGGCGATGCTTAATTTCATCGGCCATATGTTCTAAGGGCGATATATCGATATCGGCCATAAGTGCATATCAAGTAGATTGCTACACACTTGGGTGGAACTTCTTCAAATAACGTTCATTGATAGCTCGAGGAAGCACACTTCCCTCCAAAGTTTCCACCAAGTAAGAATTACCGGGTACTATTCTTATGACTCGTAGTGGACCTTCCCAGCTGGGTGACCACTTGCCAAATTTCTGGGTCTTGGAGCCAATTGGTAGTATGACCTTCCAGACCAAGTCATTTACCTGAAAATTCTTAACCCGGACACGTTTGTTGTAGGTCTTTGAAACCCGCAACTTTTCCTTCTCAATCTCCCTTAGAGCCAACACGCGTTTATCGGCTAACTCATCAATATTGTCCATCATCAAACTGGAGTAGTCTTCAGCCGATAAATCGTTTTGTCTTGCAAATCTCAAAGCTGCCAGATTTACCTCAACTGGTAAAACGGCTTCCTGACCATAGACTAACTCGAAGGGAGTCACCTTAGTAGCTCCATGCTTAGAGATTCTGTGAGCCCACAATGCTTCAGACAAGACCTCGTGCCACCGCCTAGGATAGTCCTGTATTTTCTTTTTAATCAGCTTGACCAGGATTTTATTACTAGACTCAGCTTGTCCATTGGCCTGGGCATAATATGGAGATGAATTGAGCATCTTGATTCCTAGTGACTCGGCAAACTGCTTGACCTCCTTTGCCATGAAGGAAGTTCCCTGGTCTGTAGTAAGAGTCTGTGGAATGCCGAACCTGTGAACAATATGCTCAGTGATAAAATTGATCACCTCTTTGTGGGTCATATTTCTGAGAGGAACTGCTTCAGACCACTTGGTGAAATAATCTGTTGCAACCAGGACAAACCGATGCCCCTTTGATGACGCCGGGTGGATCATGCCTATGAAATCCAGCGCCCAACCCCGGAAAGGCCACGGTTTTATGATAGGATTGAGTTTGGAAGCCGGAACAAGTTGTATGTCTCCAAATTTCTGGCAGGCTTTGCATCCTCTGTAATATCTGAAGCAGTCTTTGATCATAGTAGGCCAATAATATCCGGCTCTCCTAAGCATCCATTTCATTTTGTGAGCCGATTGATGTGCTCCGCACAAACCATCATGAACTTCTCCCATAGCAACCCGGGCTGAATCTTCACTCAGGCATTTTAGAAGAAGACCATCAGCTGTTCGGCGATACAGATCATCGTCCAGCAACGTATATTTTAACGCAAGCCGCCGAACAGTTCTGTCAGTTTTTTGACTAGGATCTCGGAGATACGTTATGATAGGTGTCCTCCAGTCAGTCCGGGTTACAACTGATTCTTTCTCGAGAGCCGGCTTCTCTAAACTCCGGGTTAGCACAGAGTCTGAAATTTGGGTCATAATCCCAGACCTGTTCCGGGTTACCATCTGAGATACATCAGAAATCCGGGTTACCACACCGGACGTATCAAAATTCCGGGTCATTATCTCAACCCCTTCAGAATTGATCCGGGTTACCCCAGACTCATCAAAACTCCGGGTTACCACCCTAGACCCGTCAGAATTCCGGGTTACCTCAGACCCGTCCTCAGCAACCGACTTGGTAAGGCCGACTTCGCTCCTAGTTACGTCCCCACTGGCAGCATCATGCACCGGCTTCTCTGCTATGAAGAAAACACCCCTGCTGATGTGGTAGCCTGATGCCTGCTGTGCCAACTCATTGGCGAGCCAATTATCGTTTCTGGACACATGAGATATGCTGAAATAATCCAAGCTTGATATAATGTCCAGGCACTTGTCAAGGTAAGCATTTAGTAACCCATCACTGCATTGAAACACCATTGCCACTTGTTGGACAATCAGTAATGAGTCACCATACGCCTCAATATGAGTAACCCCTGCATCAACTAAAAGCTCTAGACCGAATAGAAGTGCTTCATATTCGGCCTGGTTATTAGTACAGAAATATTCAAGTCGACATGAGGCCTCATAAACAGTACCGTGAGGTGAAATATAAGCAACACCAACTCCATAACCATTGTCACAGACTGAGCCATCAAAGTAAAGCTTCCACGGTACAGCCGACACAATGTTTAAGTCGGCTTCCTGCTCCAAGTCAATCCGATGTTCAACAATAAAGTCTGCTACAACTTGGCCTTTCATGGATTTGAGAGGTTCATAAGCCAAATCATACTCAATCAGCCCATATGCCCACTTACCGATTCTCCCACTCAAAATCGGCCTTTGAATCATGTGTTTCAGAACATCGGTCTGACCCAAAATCTTGCACTCACTAGACAGTAAATAATGGCGCAGTTTGGTGCAAGCATAATAAAGAGACAAGCACAATCTTTCAACAAAACTGTACCTTGACTCCGTTTCCAGCAAACGTCGGCTCAGATAAGTTATGACAAATTCTTTGCCCTCTATTTCCTGGGTTAACACAGCTCCAATCACTTTTTCTTCGGCAGCAATGTAAAGCCGGAACGGGTGACCTCTAGATGGGGCTCTCAGGACCGGGGGAGTTGCTAACCCGGACTTGATCCTGTCAAACGCCTCTTGCTGCTTTGCCCCGCAAGTAAACTCATCACCATCCTTGAGCCGAAGGATTGCTGTGAACGCATCAACTTTTCCTGACAGATTTGCAATGAACCGTCTCAAATAATTTACTTTGCCCAGGAATTTCTGCATCTCTTTTTTGGAAGTAGGAGCCTTCACTTTTTGTATAGCCTCAATCTTTTTCGGGTCTATCTCTATGCCATGCTCATGTATAATGAAACCCAGAAATTTTCCACTCCTCACTCCAAAGGCGCACTTCAACGGATTCATCTTGAGACCATACTTTCTCATCCTTTCAAATGCTAGTCTCAAATCGGCTAAGTGAGATAACCCGCCGTCCGATTTAACCACCACATCATCAATATAGACCTCCAGTATGACTCCAAGAAGATCATGAAAAATCAAGTTCATTGCTCTCTGATATGTAGCCCCTGCATTCTTTAGCCCAAAGGTCATAACCGTCCACTCAAACAAACCGACGAAACCCGGACAGCGAAACGCAGTCTTCGCTGTGTCTTCCTCCGCCATGAATATCTGATTATACCCGGCGTTTCCGTCTAGAAAACTGATAATTTTATGTCCTGAGGCGTCATTGATAAGCATGTCAGCTATTGGCATGGGATACTCATCTTTGGGCGTGGCCCGGTTCAAATCTCTGAAGTCTATACACACTCTAATTTTTCCAGACCCCTTTTTCTCAACCGGGACTATGTTTGAAATCCACTCAGCAAATTTGCAAACCCGGATGAACTTAGCCTCCAAGAGCCGACCGATCTCTTCCTTGACCCGCTCATAAATCTGGGGGTTAAACTTGCGAGATGGCTGCTTATGCGGTCTAAACCCGGATTTTATGGGTAACCGGTGCTCAACAAGCTCACGGCTTAACCCGGGCATCTCATGATATTCCCATGCAAAGCAATCCACATACTCCTTGATAAGCAGGATTAATTCCGCCTTATAATCAGCTTCCAAGTTCCGGCTTATGAATGTTGGCCTTGGTAACGTGCCATCTCCAATGTCTATCTCTTCTAGCGGATTTGCCGATGTAAAGCCTTGACCCAGTTTATCCAAGTCGCCTGGTTCTTCAATAGTTTCAAACATATCGTTCCTGTTGGCCCGATACTCTTCCAGGCGCTTTTGCAGCCACTCATCGTTGTGATCCATTAATTTTTGCGTAGAGCCGATTTTTTCCAAACGGCTTTAAAGATACTGGCACAAACCCGTCGCTGGTAGCGCTTAAGAAATCAAACCCGGACAGATCCCGTCCGGATATGCATTCAGCGTTGGGGTGCTGCCAATCAACAACAGACTCGGCCAGTGCAATGCAAGCCGAGTCATCTGCAGGTACAACCTCCACTTCATCGTCAACCCATTGAACCAGCTGTTGTTGCATAGTAGACGGAACGCACTGGTTTGCATGCAACCAATCACGCCCTAGCAACACATTATAATTTCCCTGCACCTCAGCAACAAAAAAGGCAGTAGCCAAAGTTTTGCTTCCAACTGTAAGCTCCAAACTGATAACCCCTTTGGCTTGAACTCCTTCTCCCCCTTCAAACCCGTTGAGAACCATGTTTGTCTTCATCAACTCATCATCATCAAGCTGCAGCTTCTTGAAGACAGAATATGGCATCAGATTCACCACAGCGCCACCATCAACCATCATCCTAGTCACCGGTTTTCCATTGATGTGCCCCCTGATGTACAAGGGTCTAAGATGTTTAACCGGTTTCTCTGGTTTCTCAAAGATAGCATTTTTTGGCCCGAAGTCGATCTGCGCAACCTCGCCATCTTCGTCCATAGCCCGGAACTCAGCAGGCAAATAATAGACCATATTTATATCCATATTTGGCTGGGTTGGCTTTTCCCCGTAGCGCGATAAGTCTTCCTCATCCGAAGATTCCATTGCTTCAGATTCTGATGACTCGTATTTTTCCGGGTCTTCATCTGATTCTTCCATTGGTGACACCTCAGATGCTTCCGGGTTATGAATTTTTGGGTCCTGAGAACTCTCCGGGTTATGAACTTTCTCCGGGTCTCGAGAACTCTCCGGGTTATGAGGTTGTTCCGGGTTATGAAGCTCTCTTGCCCGGTCTTCTGCTTCCACTTCGTCAGCCCATGAAGAATATGTGATAGCCGGTATTGCGACCGGCTCTTCCTCATCTGCAGCGGTCATTGGTGTGTCAGATGTTGGTACTGCTAACTCCAAAGGCTTGGGCACCCATATCTGGGAGGGAATCATTGGACGCTCCCTGTTGAAGTTTGCGTCTCTACGTCGCTCAGCCTCCTCTTCCGCCTTCTCCTGATTCCTCAGCCTCTGCAACTTCCTCTTCTGTGTTTTGGTTAACCCCGCAGGGCACCATCTCGGCTGAGTATACTTTGGATCACGCGGTTTGGCTTGACTGGAGCTCGCCTCATGATCATTAGCTGCACCCTTAGGTCCGATAGTAAATATCGGCCCTTGCTTTACTGGCTCAACCACTGGACCCTTAAGTTTCAGCATCTGCGTGCCGATGACAAGCAAGTTCTCAAGAGTTTTTCCTGTTACATGTCCTGACTTGTCCCCTTGGGAGTCCAGGTTATCAAGAGATTTCCCGGTCACATGTTCTGACCCCTCCTTTTGCAGCTCCGGGTTTACATGAGATTTTTCAATCACCTTTCCTGACCCGATTCCTTGAGAATCCAGGTTCTTAATACGCCATGTCTTCCCTCCTGAGCCTGGCAGCTTATCTGTCGGCTGTCTCATTTGTCCTGTCCGGGTTACAAATTTTGACCGGGACACGTGATCCCTCCGGGTTATGAAATCTGGCCAGGTCATGAAACCAGTCCGGGTTATGAACTCTGGCCGGGTCATGGGCCCCAGACGGCTTTTGTCAAACATGCCCCCTGATGGTGGTAATCCAGCTCCAACCGGCCTTACACGCCAATTAAAGTCTTCTCCTGAGGGTGACCTTGGTCGTTTCCCGTGATATCGATTGAACCCGGCAGACCTGACATACTTGTTCAGCAACATATCAAAAGTTGGCTTAATGCGTTTGTACCTGTCATTTGCCGTGTTCGTTTTCCACCGGCCAATTTCCGGGTTACTAGGTTTGATGAACCTTGGTGGTGACCTTGGTGGAGCTTGTCCTTGCCCCCCGAGTGTGGGGTTACTAACAGTGATCTTGATAATTTCACCGCCTCCGGGTTGCTGACTTATGGTGACCCTCCTCCCTTCTGGGTTAGCAGTAACTTCACGGTTCCTGGGTTCACCAACAACAATATTATCCTTGTTAGCAGATCCGGCCGCCTCTGGCCGAATAAGGACCTTTTTCCCTTCCAGGTCTAGCGCGTTCATTGGGAACGGCTGTCGATCAATTGCCATGCCAGCAAAACTCAATCGTCCATCATTCAAGGCTGATTGGATCTGTCGACGAAAAACATTGCAATCATTAGTAGCATGAGAAAAAGAATGATGATATTTGCAATAAGCCCGTGTCTTCAATTCATCTGGAGAGGGTATAACATGACTAATCTTTATAACTTTCTCTTTCAACAAGGCATCAAATATCTTATCACATTTTCCTACGTCGAAACTGCACTTAAATTCATCATCCCGATTCTTGCGAATCGGCTTTAAGTCATCACACACGTAAGGTCTGGCCTTAGCTGGCCAAACAAATTCAGCAGCATACACATCGGCCTCATCTTCAGACCCGGCATTGGTATCTATTGCATTAAGCCGGCTCCGGGTTACCCGATGTGCATCCTTAGTCTCATTAGCCCGGCTTTCCTGAGCCAGAGCTCTCTCCTGAACTTGGCCAACGCTGAGAAATCCGTACCCCTCTAATTTTTCTTTCAGATGGGAACGCAGGCCATTGAGAACCAGGTCAGCCATGTCTTTCTCAGTTATCCCCAGACTATAACATCGGTTTCGAGTGTTCCTAAATCTCTTGACGTAGTCAGAAACAGACTCGTCATGCTTTTGTCTAACCGATGTAAGGTGGGACAACTTTAGCTCTATCTCACCAGCGAAAAAGTGTTCATGAAATTTTTGCTCCAGGTGAAACCAGGTGTGTATAGAGTTAGGAGCTAGAGCCGAAAACCAGGAGAACGCTACACCAGTCAATGACAATGAAAACAGGCGAACCTTGATATGGTCATGGTTAGCTTCACCTAACTGAGCTAAGTACTGACTAATGTGTTCCCACGTTGATTTATTGTCTACTCCATTAAACTTGGAAAATTCTGGAACTCTATAACCAGGAGGATATGGCTGCAAGTCAAAATATTCGGGATAGGGTTTGACATAAGTTCTATGTTTTGGCATGAACCCGAATTTTTCATAAGCTATCTCGTCCAATTCTCTCCTGAACTTGGTCATCATATCGTCCATAGTGGCCGATTGAGACGGAACAAGAGCTGAACTGGTCGCCTGGTTAGTTGGTAACCCGGGTCTAGATAAATCCGGGTTAGGAATTGAGGCACTACCAAAACGAACCCCCTGACTAGGTTGTCTAGCTGAATAAGGCACGCTTTGGATTGGGGTTGCATCTGACACCCGGGGTAAAATCCGGGTCTCGGAATTTGGACCCATCGGCTGCGCATCCGATGGTTGACCCGGAGGCGTGTTTGCCCTAGCCTTACTATGCTCCATCATAAGCTCATAAACGTTGGTTGTACCCAGGGAAACATAGTATTGGATTTCGGCTATCTGCTCAGGAGTAAAAGTATTGCTTACAGTGGGCTTGCCGATGTCGAGGTTGAGGGGTATGTATTCCGGGTCTTTGATCGGCGAGACTGCTCCTTGCCGATCTTTCTTGAAGCTTGCCAGGTACAGCTCCTCATCCTCTTCATCCCTCTTCCGCTGCAACGCCTCGAACTCCTCTTTGCGCTGCTTCTTCCATGCCTCCAAGCCTTGGCGTTGTTCTTCTGATAACTCCTCGAGAGTAGGTTTGATGATGTTATCAGTGCTGATGCCAGCAGAGTCTGTCTTTGAATTGGTCATTGCTGTCCAATTTTCAGATCAAATTCCCCAGCGGAGCCGCCAAAAAAGTGTGTTGCGATTTAAACGCGTCACACGAACACGTCCTTGTGTACCCGCGGTGCCGAGGGAGATACTCCGCAACTCACCCCGCAGGAGACCGGGCTACAGCGCGATACGCAAGACAGTAACCCGGTGCTTTTGAAACCAGACGCCCCAGCCCCTCGGGAAGCCCCGTCTGAGGAAAGCCGGCGACGATTGGCTGAGCTAACCCGGACTTGGCCGCGGTCTGCTCGGTTGTCGATACCCGGAGAACTTTCGCGAAGTCGCCGAATAACGGAAGCAGGAACAAGGGTTTGAGGGTAAAAAGTAGATTGTATTGATAAGGTGTCGATTGTTTGCTTGCTTCAATCGGCCATCACCTCTCACATATATATGAGGCGGCTGGACTTTTCCCGTACAAGACTTGGACTTCTACAAGAATTACAGCTCATATTCCTAGTCTAACTCTAGCCCTAACGTAGACAAGTCATTTTCCTGGTCTCGTACTAGACCCGGACTCGCGTCCCTTCCAAAGCCGGCTCGTCCTTCCTTGATCGCTTTGAACTTGCCTTGTCTTGCTGAGTTTTGACTTCTTCCTTGGGCTTCCCGTATTTGGCTTGTCTTCTCGCAATTCCTGGAACTTTCTAACCCGGAAGCATCTTCTAACCAGGAAGCATCAACTAACCGGGAAGCGTCTTCTAACCGGGAAGCATCTTCTAACCGGGAAATCAATTCCGGGTCTGGAACTTCTAACCAGGAGGCATTTGGCTTTCCGGGTTATCATTTAGGCTTGTAGACAATAGACTCCGGGTCTCAATTTCTCCGGGTCTCATCTGTAATCTCCGGGTCTCAACTGCGATCTCCAGGTCTCCAAGTCTGCACATCATACTCCTGCCCTTGTAATGACCATAGAAATCGCATAGTAGCTCATATGAAGATGATCCGAACATCAAACTTGTTCGTCTTAACGAGAATACCAAGCCAACACGGACGGATTCGCCAAATAATCACCCTAAGACGGAATTTCCGGGTTACCCCTCCGGGTTACCTTTCCAGACCACGTGCTATCCTTATTTGGCTGTTTACTAGTCTCCGGCATCATAGATTTTGCATACTAACCCGGATCAAAATGGTCCAAACATCAAAGTTGTTCGTCTTGACGAAATCTATAAGCCAACGCGGGCCATTTTCCCATAACCCGGACTATGCTCCGGGTTAGCACCCATTAAGTTGCTCTTCAAATCGTCTGTCATTCTGCTTTCAACTCTGACTTGTCGTGGCCATAGAATTTGCATACTAACCCGGATCAAGATGGTCCAAACATCAAAGTTGTTCGTTTCGACGAGACCAATAACCCAACGCGGACCAAATCTCCAAATAAGCCGGATTTGAAGATATTCCGGGTTAAAACTTCTTCGGGTGTTTTTTGGGGCAGATTCCTGAATACCGCTTAGCCAAGTGTCAAAAACGGGTGCTAACACAATTATATTGCTTTGTTCCCTCAACCTCACCAAGTGGTTGTCAAGCACAAGGTGTGAGAATGATTACAAAACATATGTAAAATAGTAAATAAATATGCAGTGATGATGGAAACAATGATAGATGACGTTTTTGAGTTTTGTATTGTGAATTCAAGATGTAAAAGTATTTTGTATTTTCGAATTTGTGGATGGAAAAAGTGTAAAGTAGGTAAAAGTTGTTGGAAAGGTGTTTCTTATGATTAAAAATGGTCCGGGGTTCATGGTTTCAGAAATCCACTCTCTTTTTATAACATGGCAGACAATGGAACAATAGAATTGACATATGAGATTGCAACACAATAGTTTCATATTAAGTTACTAGTTCGATGGGCATCACGTACTAACATAGAGATCTTTTGTTTATTAATCTCTCTTATACTACACCAAGATGTGAACTAGCACCTCGGTAATTAAGATGAATCATAGTATAGCATTAACTTGCATGACATGAAGTTGAAATAAGAACATGCTAGATCTAGTAATGGAGTAGTGGCAATGGTCACACCCACATCTCCGGTAGCAAGGTATTTTTATTTATCCCTAGCGCGGCAACAAATTAAGGTTTACACCCAAGTGGGTCGCTGAACTTCTCTCACTTTCACAGCACTAGCCACCCCCCGTTACTCCAACTAATGCACACGTCCCCCCGCACACGCTCTCATACACATGATTGATCCTGACAAGTAAACAAGAACGGGGTACATAATATGCATCTAATTTCATAACTGAAACTAAACAACTGCAATCTCAAACATATATCAACTCACAGAAAGATCCACCACAAAGGTATTACATAGATGACTGTAATCATTTTAGGCAGCTTATACGGTGCTGATTAGTGAAGCTCATAGAGAGAGGACAGATACATAAGTTACTTCCATAAACCCATAGTCTAGGGGTGTACTACTCCCTCTTCAGCATGGTGACGGTGGAGACGTTGTTGGAGAAGATGGAGACCACACCGGCAGCGCTCCCCGGAGTTTTCCCTCTCCAATATGCAGCTCCATGTCTCTGTTTTGTGGTTTCTGTGTTTCGGCGGTGCTCCCTTTACGAAAAGCCTCGGGGACCATATATATAGGTGATTTTACGTCAAGAGGAACCTTCTGGAGAAAAGATCGACGACAGCGAAGCCTCGAGGGTTCAGATGAGTGGTCCCATGCGGCCAAGGAATCTGGCCGCATGGGTCACCCTCTTTTTGCCCTCGGGCCTCCATTTGCTTGCTTCCTTCCCTTCTATGCTTTCTTCCTTCCAAAACATGACACACGTAAATGTTCAGGTCATTTGGACGATGTTTGGTCCCTTGAACACCAAAAATATAGAAAATCCGGTTTTCTGACAGTGCACGGTTAATTCCAGAAAAATAGCGAAATTGTGAATTATTCCCAAAAACAATATAAAACAGTGATATAACCCTTATATTATGCCAAATATTATTAAAATACAAGTAATACTATGCAAAGTTCATGTATGCATTTTACATGCAACACCCGCCGAGAAGCCGAGGGAGCGGCAGAGGCTGACCCCCGCACCGCCATCCCGCCTCCGAACAATGCCATGCCGCTTGACTGGTGAAGCAGGATCTCATGCACAAGGCCCCCTACCTGGCGCACCAGATGTCGCATGTCGAAACACGGACAGGGAGAGAAGGCATCGACTTCTCCCAAGATTTGTTCGGCAGTGGCCACGGGTGAGATCCTGACGAGATCGACGATCGGAACACGAATGAACACACGAGTGGTTTACCATGTTCAGGCCATCCGAAGATGAGCCCTACGTCCTGCATGTCTTATCTTGGTATTGATATGGTGAAAGAATGGTATACAAAGGTGTTCTCTCTCCTTCTCTCATCTGCTCTTTCTCTTTTTCTCTCTTTCTCTGTTGCGCTTGCTCTTTTTTTTTTGCCTGCTTCGTTCCCCTCCTCGTCCTCTCTTTTCCTTCTCCCACCCCCCCCCCCTTTATAGGGAGCCAGGGGATCGGAGAAACGGCGCATGCCCAATAACCGCGTGGTTATGGGTGGGCCTTGGGAGACCGACACGCGGACGGCAGGGGCATAGTTCATTCGCCACGCGTCCTGCCTCGTCGTCCACGTGGGGAGGGAAACTGCCCACCCCGGAAGGCGAGGAGGTAAGCCAGGTCCCTCCGGGTCCTCCTGGGGGGAAGGACCCGGGCCCCGGACAGCTTCATATCTATCATCTTTAGGGATCTTCCTGGCGATCTTCTGCGGGAGTCAACTCTGGACACCAGGACATCGACGGGAAAGCTCTCAAAGAATTAAGCCGAAAGGACTTCTAATTTTCGAGATCTAGACTTTTTACAAACATGCACACAACCCGAGCAAGCGTACGGAAAATCTTGACCCCAGAAAATGTCATTTAGGGCTTCAAAAACATCCCACAAGTTTAAAACACATAAGTCTTTTATGTTTTAGTTCAAAATTTGAAGGTGTTTGTGCATCCGTTTGGAGTTAAGGTATTGAGCGTCTCACCCATGCACAACTACAATAGGGTGGTGGAATCACACTAGAGAACAAACGAGGAAAAATCTGAAGAGAGAATGATCATAAACCGGGAATTGATTAAGACTAGCGAGACGAATGCTAGCGAGTACCGATTGAGGCGGTTTAGGAGTTGTTGGAAAGCTATCGGAAATTTTTTAGATCTGTACAATTTACAACATGCACACAACCCGAGCAAGCATGCGGAAAATCTCGGACCCAGAAAATGTGGTTTAGACCCTCAAAAAGGCCTCACAAGTAAAAACATAAGTCTTAGCAGTTTTAGTTCGAAATTTGATGGTGTCGTGCATCCGTTTGGAGTTCCGTTATGAAGCACCCACCCATGTACGGCTACAACAGGGTGTGGGGCTCACACTAGAGAAGAAACGGGGAATAATCTAAATGGAGAATGGTCATACAACGGGAACTAATTAAGAGTAGCGAGACAAATGATAGTGAGCTCCGATTGAGGTGGATTAGTAGTCGTTGGGAAGATCACTGAAAATTAAGCTGAAAAGACATCTAATTTTTGAGATCTCGACAAATTTACAACATGCACACAACCCGAGCAAGCGTGCGGAAAATTTCGGCCCCAGAAAATGAGGTTTAGGGCCTCAAAAAGGCCTTACGAGTTAAAAAAAGTCTTATCGGATTTAGTTCGCAATTCGATGGTGCCATGCGTTTGTTTGGTGTTCAGATATTAACCGCCCTACCCATGGACAACTATAGTAGGGTGTTGGGCTCACACTAGAGAAGAAACGGGGTAGAATCTGAAGAGAGAATGATCATTAAACGGGAATTGATTGAGACTAGCGAGATGAATGATTGTGAGCTCCGATCGAGGTGGTTTAAGAGTCGTTGGTAAGCTCTCAAACTAGAGGCCGCTCCCGAAGTCCTTCTATGGCCCTAGTGGCCCCCTTCTGGCTCCCGGGGCTCCTGGTACATTTAGGCACCTCCATAAAATTTCGTCCAATTTCGAGAATATTTAATGTACAACTTTTCTTAAATACAAAAATAGCAGAAAATAGTAACTGGCACTAGGCATCTTGTCAATAAGTTAGTTCAATGAAAACAACCCAAAATGATATAAAACAATGCAGAAACATATGCCAATGTGGGGGAAACAAGAAATGAACAATCAAAAATTATAGTTATGTTTTGGACGTATCACTCCACCCCCACCAGTGTCTATCGAGCCGTCGAGATCAATGCGATAAGGTCGAGGCTCCTGGAGGACGCGTGCGACAACCCGCGCTTGGTGGCGGACAACCACGACGTCTGGACGACGTACTTCAAGCAGCGCCACGCCCAGCAGCTCGCATCCACCAACGGCGTTCCGGTGGCCAGCGGCCACCAGAACTCGCTGGGGCAGACGGCCTGGTGGGGTGTACCAAGCCGCACCTTTGATGTCGTCCTCTTGCACATCGATAACGGCAACACGCCACGTCTGGAATACCTAACGCCGGAATGCCGCAGCTGGATCCCGAGGTGCATGGCTTCTGGTTCTTCGTCGTCATTGGCAGCGACAGCCGCAGGCTCCTCCGGTTTAGCGCGGGCGATACAACTCGCCCCGGTCAAGCCAGAACCATAGGAGGAAATGTCGCTTTGTCAACACATGCGCCGTGGGAGCCTCGTCATCAACTTACACGATGGACTCGAGTAGGATTTAATGTTTTTATTTATGTTTTTAGTTGAATTCCCTTATGTAATCGCCTAATATGTATGCCTAAATTTCCTCAAGTTCGCTTGAATTTCTCCCAACTGTGTACATTTTCAAATATGCTGATGTGTGCACTTGGGGCAAAAGGCTAGGAACTGGGCCCCGGGTCGAAATTAGCGTCGGCACGCCCCCAAGCGCGATCAAAAGACACCCTTCAGTGGGGGCGAGGAAAATTAGTGGAGATATTTCCACCTAGGCCTGTAATAAGTAGGCGCGTCCGCGGCTGCCCGTGGGTTTGCCGTTTATGATGGGTTCGTAGCATAGAAAACAAAAAATTTCCTACGCATAAACAACCAACGCGCTAAGATCTAATCTAGGAGATGTAAGCAACAAAAAGAGTGTCTTAGAAGGACTAACCCTCAAAGACCAAAAGCGTTATGAGATCGAATCTCGTGGATGAAGTAGTCGTTCGCTTGCCGATCTCAAGATCGCGATGATGTACGCTGAGCGTCTCCGTGATCGGTCACACGTACAGCTTGATGACGACCTCTGTCCCTTGTCCTAGCAAGTTAGCGGAAGTAGAGGATCCCTCGGAATTCCAAAGCACGACGGCGTGGTGTGGTGGAGAAACTAAACGGTCATGGCTTCGCCAAGCGGATGACCAAGAGGTGGAGCAGCGGGTGGAGGGAGAGAGAAAGATGACAACAAGTGTGTGGGGAGAGGGAGCTCACACCCCTCCTTTTATAGGAGGGGATGGCAGCCACGAATTTGGAGGGCCTTTGGGCGCCCCCACCTCTCCCCTAATCATGTGAGTGGAGTCTCCACTCAACCCACTCATCCTCTCATCATTTCCCACTCAAAATTCTCAGGGTTTTCTTTAATAAATAAATAAAACAGTTTCATTTCTTTATTTTAATATTTGTTAATCCTATTAATAAACATTAACATTTTTTCCCTTGAACTATTTGTTAATCAAACATTAACATTTACCACCTTGAAGTATTTGTTAATCAAGCATTAACAATTACAACCTTGAACTATTTCAATATTACCCGAAACAATTCCGGCATAGTCCAAACTTTTCTCCTATATTCCGTATCCTCTCAAATGCGTCGGCAAATCTTAAGTCTGTCACCCTACGGTTCGTGAATAATGTAGACATGATCGAGACTCCTCTCCGATCAATAGTCAGCAGCGGGATCTGGGAATCCGTACTGACTCCTACACATTCGACGATGGATCTAGTGATCGCGTGAAGCTTGAACGTCGTAACTAACTCCCTTTGTCTCGCGATATATTACTTGTCCGAGATCCGATCATTTGGTACCAACCATACCTTAGTTTGATCTCGTTACCGACAAGTACTCTTTTCTTGTTCCGTGGTATCACACCCTTGTGACCTAGTCACGTGCTTGCAAATGGTATCGATGTGATAGCACCGAGAGGGCCCAGAGTATATCTCTCTGTTATCTGGATAGACAAATCCCAGTCTTGATCCAGGAGCCTCAACCAACACTTTCCAAGTACCTAACGACACCTTTATAGTCACCCTGTTACGGTGTGACGTTTGATGGAATTAAGGCCCTTTTCCGGTGTTGGTGATTGGCGTGATCTCATGGTCTAAGGAATAGAGCTACTTCGTATGTGATATAACATTGTAAACTTAATGACTTGATCGCATTGCTATATAACTATGGGTGTGGTGTTCATCACATCATTCTTCCAATGACGTGACCACGTTATTGATAACATCCAACGTTCATGATCAGGAAACCTTAATCATCTATCAATCAACGAGCTAGTTAAATGAGAGGCGTTACTAGGAACCCTTGTTTGTTTATTAGACACACATGTATTAACGTTTCCGGTTAACACAATTCTAGCATGAGAAATAAACTTTTATCATAAACATGGAATATGGTAATGACCACTTTATTATTGCCTCTCGGGCATATTCCTTTCAGTTTATGCCCACTTAACTTACACGAGTTTGTGTATTTGTCAGCCAAATATGTACATAGTTAAATGGGCATCGGTTTGACCACTTTAGCCCGTTAAACCCGTCAACGGAGGCTCGACGTCACGGACGGTGGAATAGAACTCAGAGCTTCTCGTGAAGGGCCGCGACGGCCCCGCCGAGCGCAGCGACACGAAGGGCGGCGTACTGGTCAGCCAGGTCGGCGGCGTGTTCGCACTTGACCTCTTGGGCGGCAGAGAACAGTTCCTGGTCCATGGCATTATGGGTGAGGCTCTTGTCATTGTGAGGTCGCCAAAGGCGAAGAGCTCATCGGCCACCTCCGGCTGCTGCTTCACAAGATGGTGAAAGCTAGACACAAGGATTTCTGTGATAGTTGCTGCACAACATGCTCGTATACATGGAAGATTATAAGCGGATCGATTCAGTCGATGGATACGTATACAACTACGGTCGGTGAAATGTAACGCTGACTTTCATCCGTCCATTTGTGACTAGTCGCTTCTCTCCCTTTTCCTTTTCTATTTCCTACTAGCAAAATGCCCGTGCGTTGCAACGGAAGATTAAATATGTTTATGGTTTAGCACAAATCGTGTCAAATATATACATTTAGAATCCTCACACGCATCAAGAAAAATTATCAACTTCATCATTGTCATATACTCCTATCCAAGAATCTCAACAATATTCGGACCACGGGGCACTGATCTCCAGGATTTTAGCTAGCCCAGCAGTAGCATACAACAAGGAGGCAACCTTCTGACTGGCACTGCGTGTATATGTGTAACTGATACATCTACAAGAGGAATCCCTGTCACTAGTGGAAACAGGGGCTTTTGTCCCGGTTGGTAACACCACCGGGGTATTAGGGGGGGGCCTTTTGCACCGGTTGGCCAACCGGTGCAAAAGGCCCCCCAATACCCCGGTGGTGTTACCAACCGGGGCAAAAGGGTGCCCCACGTGGGGCTCTGCGCGCTCGCAGGCAGGCACCCTTTTGCCCCGGTTGGTAACACCAACCGGGGTAAAAGAGTCTCTGCCGCGGCAGAGTTTTGGCCAGTTTTTCTGCCGCGGCAGAGCTTTGGCATGTTTTTGTTTTGAACTGTTTTGGAGTGTTTTTTTCTGTTTTCTTTTGTGCTGTTTTCTTTTAGGCTGTAAATTATATACATATTAGTTTCACATATATAGTAATCATCATACCACTAGTGGAAACCGGGCTATTAGCACCGGTTCCAGAGACCTATCAGTACCAGTTTTGCAACCGGTACTGAAGTTTCGGTACTAAAGGGTACCCAACCTTCAGTACCGGTTGCTCTCGAACCGGTGCTAAAGCCCCCTCCACGTGGGGCTGTGGGCAGCCAGCGGGGCAGGGACCTTTAACACCGGTTCGTATCACGAACCGGTGTTAAAGGGTTAGGGGCCTAAACCCTCTATCCCCTGCCGCGGCACAGAATTGAGCACTTTCTCTGCCGCAGCAGAGAAAGTGCTCAATTTTGTGCCGCGGCAGAGAATACAGGATTTAGGGTTTACGTGCCGTTTCGGACGTTCTCTCTCTCTCGTTCTCTCTCTCTCTCCCGTTCTCTCTCTCCCGTTCTCTCTCTCTCCCCCGTTCTCTCTCTCTCCCGTTCTCTCTCTCTCCCGTGTGCAGCCACTTCATCGATCCGGCCCACGATCTCTCTCTCCCGTGTGTCTCTCTCGCGCAACAGGCCGTGTACACACTAGCTAGCATTAATGAAGTAGGTCACTATTTACATTGAGGCCATACTCGCTGAGGCAAACATACAATATATTACATGTTTCTATCTCACGGTTACATGTTTCTATCTTACATGTGGTATTCTCCTTCAGGTTTTATGACTTCCCGAAGGAAAAATCCCGCCAATTCCTCGGAGATTGCTATGAAGCGCCGATCGAGGGGGAGCGTGTCCCGCCTTCTTGCCAACTGTAAAAGAATGAGGTACAAATGAATACAGTTATGTGTGTAAAACAATTATGACTGAAACTCAGCAGAGCTGATGGTAACAAAATAAATTTGTGAATATTGTTTACGTACCTCTTTATTTCTTGTACTATTCAGTCTCTCGTTGACAATCTTGCGAACGTTCTCGGCCACATAGTATCCACATAGATTAGTCCCCTGTGGTGGCTGCGAGCATTGCTGTACAAGAACATAATTCCATCAAATATTAATGAAGTATGATAAAGGTGTGTGGACCTAGGTAGTAGTATACTTACTTTGCTGCGCCATCTCAGCTTCTCTGGCCATCCACCGGCCGGGTCTTCGTTGATGAACGTTTTCCATACGCTGCCCGACAAAGAAAATGCATAAAAGAGTTATTAATTTGTTGATATCAGGAAATTAACGAAAAAGCCGATAAGAATTAAAATTACCTTGCGACCATATCATGACATGATCTGTACTGATCCGAGTCTATGCTTAATGAGTCATAGACATCAACACATCCATCGTGCATTCTAATGACGATAAGTAAAAAGTGGAAGCTGCAGTGTCATACATATAACTCATAAGTTAAAATTTTAACATATGGTGAGCAACATAGAATGTGTTAGAAGAGAGTAACACTCACCCGATGGTGTAAGGCCAAAGTATTTGTTATTTTCCCGTTGCCGCATGAAAAACCTTAGCAAAGTCTCCGGTGTATTCTTGTTTAATTTGGGATCGTCTATGACTTTATAATGCAATGATTGCGGGTCAATGAACCCGATGTCCTTGATTTGATTCCTTTTGCATTCGAGCATCTTCAATCTGCATAATATAGCGCACAGAAGATTAAATTGAGGATAATTGCAGACAATGATTGCGGGACTTCTCGAATTGATCACTTACAGACAATAGCAACTCAGCATAGATTTTTCGAGGGCCCGGAGATTGTATAAGGCAAAAAGATCTTTGAAGTTAACGGTCACGGTGTAGTCTAAGAAGTAGTGCTCCTCCTTAACTGCCACCATGAGTGTATCTTTGCCCTCATTTGCGGACTCCAAGTACCATCCATGAAACCACCGCATATTTGTTGGTAGGGCGCGGAGATTCTCGACCAGATTTCTGCCATACACATATTGATAGACTACCTTAGCCATTTCGTAGTCTTGTTGACGACTTTGAACGGCCTTCTCGTCAAACACTTTGAGAGGGGGGACCGATTGAACGGCTTGTTCTCCGAGCTGGGGAACCTGTTTACTTTTTACCGGCCTCCTTCTCTTCGCCTCGATGACCATCTCCTCATAGGACAAATTGATAGCACGATCATAGTCTAACGACGGCGCTGGTTCAGGGTTATACAGATTCTCAATTGTACGCACAACTTTCGCCGGATCAAGTGTCTTCACGAAAGGTATCTCCGGGGCCTTCTTAGCAAAATGTTCCTTGACCTCGGCTTCGGAGATGGCGGCGTTTTCCTCGTAGGTTCTTTCCCAAGCTAGCTTCGGAAGAGGCGGCAGTGGTTTCTCCAATCTAGGTCTCTTCCTTGGTGGCATACCGTTCCGCTTAACGGGCACTTCCTTACGCGGAGGATGTGGAGATGGTGGACTCTGATCAGGTAGCTGTGGACTTTGCTGCTCATCGTGCGGACTGCTACCTGCAGGAGGAGTCGGTGGTACTTGCTGATGATCCTGTGGAGTGCCAGGAGGAGGAGTCGGTGGCACTTGCTGATGATCCTGTGGAGTGCCAGGAGGAGGAGTCGGTGGCGCTTGATGATGATCATGTGGACTGCCACGAGGAGTCGATGGCCTTGTTGGCAAGGGGCGTGAGAAGAAGATGTATTTCTTGTTCCATAGGGCCATACCGCGCTTGACATCGCCCAGTGTCTTCTCATCGTCACCTCCAGGATAATCAAGATCCATTGTTTCATAGGTCGGCTCGATGTCATCCACCCCGACAAGAGCATAGCCGGCTGGAATGGGCTGATGATGGTGCATTGCTCCCTCTACTTTCGGGTAAGCATAGCCAACCGCCACCTTAACGGTTATGTTCCTCATCGGCACATGTAGCTCGCAATCTGTCTTCTCCGTGACATTATCCACGGGGTAGGTTGCGCCACAGTCTTCAAGCTGCGTGGAACCCACGCTGCTTCTTGGCTGGGATGATGGGGCGGCATCGCCTTGAGGCTCTTGATCAATAAACAGCACATCATCATCAGCTCGTGGCCTCTGCCGACTTCTCGACCTACGGTCTTCCTTCAGCTCCTTAACCTCACGTTCCAAAGTCGTTAACCGGTCCGACTCCTCCTTCTTCTTTCTCGAACGACTTCTATAAGTTGAAGCGCAATCCGGAAACGCTTGCCTCAAGTTTACACCTGGGAGGGTCCGTACTCGTCCAAAGTGCTCAGGACCCAAATCGAGTGTCAGCTCATCATTCTCTCTATCGGGGACGTACTCTCCCTTTCTCACCCGGTCTATTGCTTTTTCAAGCTCTGGAACGATATCATTAATTTTCTTCTTCCATTTGCCCTTTGCAACGATCAACCCTGTCTTTGGGTCCAACACTGCCCCATGCGCGAACAACCAGAACTTGGACCGCTCGGGCCAGCCATCGGTCTGTGGAGTGACCCCTGCAAGCCTCAGTGCAGCTTCATGTGCCTCCCACTTAGGAATGGCAACCTTGTAGCCACCTGACCCCGTAGTATGGAAATATTTCTTCTGCTGGGCATTTGACTTATTGGTGGCTGTTCGAGACACAGAGGTCACCGACTGCTTATACGCCTTAAATGCTGGCCAGTGGCTTCTTACCTTCTCGTACCTTCCAGAGAATACTGGATCTTCATCATTTTCAAATTTCTCCCATACATTTCTCTTCCAAGTCTGGAATTGTGCGGCCATCTTCTTCAGAATATAATCCTTGACCTTCTGCGTCTGTCCTTCCGTGAAGTTTTCAGGAAGGTTGAAGTATGACATGAGCTTGTCCCAACAACAATCCTTTATTGCGTTGGTGACGTAAGTACCTGAATCCTCTGGCACGTTCTTCGGCTTGTGCCAGTCGATACAGCTGACCGGTATATCGTCCCTAACAATAACTCCCGCTTGACTTACGAATTTGCGGGCGTTAGCTGCGGGTGCAATAGGTTCGCCAGTCTCTTCGTTGAATGCGGTGAGATTTAACTTAACCTCGGTCGATAGAGGTCTCATCGGGCCTCAAGGACCTTGCTTCTTAGCAGCTTTTGGCTTCTTAGTTGATCGAGAAGGCTAAAAGAAAAATGATTCGTTAATTTGTGCAACACAAATAAATCAATGCATCTATTAACGAACCCACACTTAAGTCCCTCACCGCATTGCCGGAGTCCTCTCTTCTTTCTACGGACTCAAGTCCCTCACTGGACTCAAGTCCCTCACCGGACTCGTTCAGAAAGAGTGAGGTTACGTCCTCACCATCATCGAGACCGTCTTCTTCTAGTCCAGCACGGGCATTCGAATATATGAGTTGTCGGATTAAATCTTCTTGATGCTCATCTCGTCGGACGAAGGGGGCGTCCTCCGGATCCATAGCTCCAATCACTAAAAATCATAAGTATTTTACTTAGCAACTTTCAAATAACAACTAATAATTCATAAGTAATAAACACTCATGTATCAACTAATAACAATTAGTAACTAATAACAAATAACTTAGCAAATTTTAAATAGCAACATTTTAATTGGAAATTTTAAATAGCAAATAGCAAATAGTAATTTAGTTACGAATGTAATAATAAAAAAATAGCAAACATTATAAAGTTTTCTATTTTCTATTTTATTCTATATACAAAAAAAGTAATAATAAAAAAAATGCAAACATTATAAAGTTTTCTATTTTCTATTTTATTCTATATACAAAAAAAGTAATAATAATAAAAAAATGCAAACATTATAAAGTTTTCTATTTTCTATTTTATTCTATATACAAAAAAGTAATAATAATAAAAAAATGCAAACATTATAAAGTTTTCTATTTTCTATTTTATTCTATATACAAAAAAAGTAATAATAATAAAAAAATGCAAACATTATAAAGTTTTCTATTTTATTCTATATACAAAAAAAGTAATAATAATAAAAAAATGCAAACATTATAAAGTTTTCCATTTTCTATTTTATTCTATATACAAAAAAGTAATAATAATAAAAAAATGCAAACATTATAAAGTTTTCTATTTTCTATTTTATTCTATATACAAAAAAAGTAATAATAATAAAAAAATGCAAACATTATAAAGTTTTCTATTTCTATTTTATTCTATATACAAAAAAAATGCAAACATTATAAAGTTTTCTATTTTCTATTTTATTCTATATACAAAAAATAATAATAATAAAAAATGCAAACATTATAAAGTTTTCTATTTTCTATTTTATTCTATATACAAAAAAATAATAAAAAAATGTATACACATATATACACCTATATACAAAAATGCAAACATTATAAAGTTTTTTCTATTTTCTATTTTATTCTATATACAAAAAAAGTAATAACTAACTAACACACACACTATATAACTAACACACACACTATATAACTAACTTAATTAACAAAAATAAGAAACCTAAATACTAACATAATTGTACTAATAACATAACCTAGCTAGCTACTAATAATAACCTAATTAACAAAAAATTATATACACTAAAATAACAAAAAAAAGCCTAGCTCTAGGGCTCACCGTGGCCGGCGGCAGCGGAGGCGCGTCGGAAGGTGGCGCGGCGGCGGAGGCGTGCAGTGGCGGCGTCGAGCGGCGGCCGGCGGCGCGTCGGAAGGTGGCACGCGGCGGGGCGGCGGCGGCGCGGGCGCGGAAGCTAGGGCGCGGCGGCGGTATGCGCGTGGTGGCGATGGCGGCCTGCGCGTGGCGGCGACGGCGGCGTGCGCGTGGCGGCGGAGCGGCGGCCTGGCGGCGTCCTGCGTCGGCTTCATCGTCGTCGTCGCGCGATCGTCTCCTTCGGCAGTTCGGCGCGTGAAAGTGGAAATTTTGGCCGAAACGGCTAAGTCCTCGCGCCTATAATAGGCTATCAACACCGGTTGTAGCCACCAACCGGTGTTGATAGCATATCAACACCGGTTGGTGGCTACAACCGGTGTTGATAGCCACTCTGGGGCCACCCCCAGGGGACCTTCAGCACCGGTTGGTGGCACCAACCGGTGCTGATAGGAGCCTTCAGCACCGGTTGGTGGCACCAACCGGTACTGATAGGTATTTTCCATTTTTCTTTTCTTTTTTTATTTAAAAAACAATAACTTTTGAAAGAAAACTCCAAATGACATGAAACAAATTTCTAAAATTTTGTAAAATTAAGACCTATGACCTGAAAACAAAGTATTATTATTCTCTATTATTATTATTATTATTATTATTATTATTTTGCTCTTATATAATTTGATTTAAATGCTTTTTCCTTAATTTTTTTCTAGTTTATTTGATTATTCCATAACTTTAGTTCTATAAAGTCAAATTAGATGTTTTTGTAGTCAAAATGTTCAGCACAATAAGAAGAAAACATAAGTATAAAGAAATTCTAGCTATGCACTGTCGTGCCCGCCGTCCTGGCATTTTCCCGAAAACGGCTTAAAAAATTCTAAAAAATTCATAAAAAATCAAAACGATGCAAGGCCTTCGCGTGGTGTCACTATGTATGTCCTAGTACCCACCTAAAATAATGGAAATGGAAAAACAAAGTTCCACCAAAGTGGAGCTCGCAAAAACGGGCTATCTCCTACAGACATTCTAGGGTTTCGGACCGAGTGACGACCGGTTTGGCCACATCCATGGCATAGTTTGCCCAAATGACCCCATATTGCACCACAACATGAACCTTGGAAGCACGGACAATGTTCACGAAGGATGTTTCCAATTTTATTGAATAAAAATATTTTTTCCATTTTAACGGTGCAAAAAGAGCGTTTTTTTGTGAAGCAGCTCCCACAAATGTGTTGCAAAACATGGGGGCTGTATTATTTGGGCATGCTAGAACATGTTAGATTCACAAATAACAAAGTTGGTGGCCATGAAAAGGTTTTCATGGACCTCTTTTGAAAATGACAAAATCCTGCCGATTCAGCTGGAAACGGGTAAAATTTGAACTGCAGCTGCATCGTATCTTGCTCATGATTTTTGAAAAAAATCATTTTTAGGTAAACAACTACCTATTTCATCAGAGATATGCATTGAGTTCATCAATATTCAACCCCTAGCTATGCACTGTCGTGCCCGCCGTCTTGGCATTTTCCCGAAAACAGCTTAAAAAATTCTAAAAAATTCATAAAAATTCAAAATGATGCAAGGCCTTCGCGTGGTGTCACTATGTATGTCCTAGTACCCACCTAAAATAATGGAAATGGAAAAACAAAGTTCCACCAAAGTGGAGCTCGCAAAAACGGGCTATCTCCTACAGACATTCTAGGGTTTCGGACCGAGTGACGACCGTTTTGGCCACATCCATGGCATAGTTTGCCCAAATGACCCCATATTGCACCACAACATGCACCTTGGAAGCACGGACAAAGTTCATGAAGGATGTTTCCAATTTTATTGAATAAAAATATTTTTTTCCATTTTAACGGTGCAAAAAGAGCGTTTTTTTGTGAAGCAGCTCCCACAAATGTGTTGCAAAACATGGGCGCTGTATTATTTGGGCATGCTAGACCATGTTAGATTCACAAATAACAAAGTTGGTGGCCATGAAAAGGTTTTCATGGACCTCTTTTGAAAATGACAAAATCCTGCCGATTCAGCTGGAAACGGGTAAAATTTGAACTGCAGCTGCATCGTATCTTGCTCATGATTTTTGGCAAAAATCATTTTTAGGTACAGTTTGCCCAAATGACCCCATATTGCACCACATCCATGCACCAACAACATTCCTATCTAGCTAGTCTTCTGAGTTTTCTTCGTGTGTTTTCATTTCTTCTGATTGCGACGCAACCATGGACAATCTTCATTATTTAACACGATGCTTGGGTCAATTTTCACTTTGAAGGGTGGAATATCATCAAACTTATTATAATCTTCTGACATGTCTGTCATGTCCTCCACTCCCACGATGTTTCTTTTTCCTGAAAGAACTATGTGGCGCTTTGGCTCATCGTATGATGTGTCCTCTTGCCTTTCTTTTCTTTTTCGATTTGGTAGACATGTCCTTCACATAGAAAACCTGAGCCACTTCACTGGCTAGGACGAATGGTTCGCTGTCGTACCCTAGATTCTTTAGATCCACTGTAGTCATTCCGTACTGGGGTCTACCTGTACCCCGTCTTTCAGGTTGAACCATTTGCACCGGAACAAAGGGACCTTGAAAGTAGGTGCATAGTCAAGTTCCCATATCTCCTCGATGTACCCATAATATGTGACCTTCTTCCCATTGCCGTCTGCCGCATCGAAGCGGACACCACTGTTTTGGTTCGTGCTCTTTTTATCTTGGGCGATCGTGTAAAATGTATTCCCATTTATCTCGTACCCTTGATAAGTAATTATACTAAACGATGGTTGCTTGGCCAACAAGTATAGCTGTTGTTCAATAGCGCCATCAATGAGACATGTTTGCAACCAACCGCCGAAAGTCTTCATGTGTTCTTCATCAATCCAATCTTGACGTTGCTCCGGGTATTTGGAGCGTAAAACATTCTTGTGTTCCACTATATACGGAGCCACCAAGCAGGAATTATGTAGAACTGTGTAGTGTGCTTTAGTGAAAGAATGTCCGTCCATACATATTGTTTCTTTCTTTCCCAGCGTGCCTTTTCCACGAAGTCTCCCCTCATATCGCGATTCAGGAACACCGATCGACTTAAGGTCAGGAATAAAGTCAACACAAAACTCAATGACCTCCTCTGTTCCATAGCCCTTGGAGATGCTTCCTTCAGGCCTAGCACGGTTATGAACGTATTTCTTTAAGACTCCCATGAATCTCTCAAATGGGAACATGTTGTGTAGAAATACTGGACCAAGAACGGCAATCTCTTCGACGAGGTGAACTAATAGGTGCGTCATAATATTGAAGAAGGATGGTGGGAACACCAACTCGAAGCTGACTAGACATTGCACCACATCCTTCTGTAAATTTTGTAGAGTTGTAGGATCGATCACCTTCTGAGAAATTGCATTGAGGAAAGCACATAGCTTCACAATGGGTACTCGAACATTTTCCGGCAGAAGCCCCTCAATGCAATCGGAAGTAATTGTGTCATAATCACGTGGCAGTCATGAGACTTTAGGTTTTGAAACTTTTTCTCTGCCATGTTTATTATTCCCTTTATATTCGACGAGAAGCCAGACGGGACCTTTATGCTGCTCAGTACTTCAAAAAAGATCTCCTTCTCTTCTTTGGTAAGAGCATAGCTGGCAGTACCTTGATACTTCTCTGGATTCAGGTTGTCTCCTTCGTGCATATGTTGCTGGTCCTGCCGTGATTCCGGTGTATCTTTTGTCTTCCCATACACGCCCAAGAAGTTTAGCAGGTTCACGCAAAGATTTTTCGTCACGTGCATCACGTCGATTGCAGAGTGAACCTCTAGGATTTTCCAATAGGGTAGCTCCCAAAATATAGACATCTTCTTCCACATGGGCGCGTGTCCGTCAGCATCATTCGGAACAGGTTGTGCGCCAGGACCCTTTCCAAAGATCACTTTTAAATCCTTGACCATATCATATATAACATCCCCAGTAGGGCGGGTAGGCTTCGTTCGGTTATCTGCCTCACCTCTGAAATGCTTGCCTCTCTTTCTTACGTGATGCTGTTTTGGAAGAAATCGACGATGACCCAGGTACACATTCTTGTTTCCCAAATAGATACTGTCAGTCTCACCTAAACAGTGTGTGCATGCATTGTATCCCTTGTTTGACTGTCCTGAAATGTTACTAAGAGCAGGCCAATCATTGATGGTTACAAACAACAACCCTCGTAGGGGAAATTCCTTTTGTTCGTGCTCATCCCACACAGGCACACCTTCATCACGCCACAGCTGTAAAAGTTCTTCAACCAATGGTCTCAGGTACACATCAATGTTGTTGCCGGGTTGCTTCGGTCCTTGGATGAGCACTGGCATCATAATGAACTTCCGCTTCATGCATAACCAAGGAGGAAGGTTATAGATACATAGAGTCACTGGCCACGTGCTATGACTGGAGCTCTGCTCCCCGAAAGGATTGAAGCCATCTGTACTTAGACCAAATCTTATGTTCCTTGCGTCATCTGCAAATGTCTTGAACTCTCTGTCGATTTTTCTCCACTGTGACCCATCAGCGGGGTGTCTTAGCATCACGTCTTTCTTACGGTCCTCTTTGTGCCATCGCAAGAGCTTGGCATGCTCTTTGTTCTGGAACAAACGTTTCAAATGTGGTATTATAGGAGCATACCACATCACCTTGGCAGGAACCCTCTTCCTGGGGCGCGACTCGCCCTCAACATCACCGGGTCATCTCGTCTGATCTTATACCGCAATGCACTGCATACCGGGCATGCATTCAAATTCTCGTACTCCTCACCACGGTAGAGGATGCAGTCATTGATGCATGCATGTATTTTGCACCTCTAATCCAGAGGGCAGACAACCTTCTTTGCTTCGTACGTACTAGACGGCAGTACGTTCTCCCCTGGAAGCATCTTCTTTATTATTTTCAGCAACTTTTCAAATCCCTTGTCAGAGTACCATTCTCTGCCTTCCATTGCAGCAATTCCAGTGTGGTACCCAGCTTTTTCTGGCCATCTTCGCAATTTGGATACAACAATTTGTTGTGATCCTCTAACATTCTCTCCAATTTCAACCTCTCATTTTCAGTTCCGCAGTTTATCTTCGCATCAAGAATTGCCCGACCTAAATCGTCATCGGGCTCATCAAAAATTAGCTCTTCTCCAGATTCGTCTCCCCCATTGTACTACCACCGTGTTCAGTGAACATAGGATAGTTGTCATTATCCTCCTCTTCTTCGTTGTCTTCCATTATAACCCCTCTTTCTCCATGCTTGGTCCAACAATTATAGCCGGGCATGAAACCGTTCTTAAGCAGATGGACGTGAAGTGTTCTTGTGGTTGAGTAATCAATCGTATTCTTACATCACTACATGGACAACAAATGAAACCATTCGACCGCTTGTTTGCCTCAGCCACGAAGAGGAAATTATGCATGCCAACAATGAACTCGGGCTCGCGTCGGTCAATATTGTACATCCATTGACGGTTCATCTGCATTATGTAAGTATATGTCAAAAACTATTAGTTACACTATATCATGAATAGATGAGACAAGCAGGTAAGAAAATAAAAACAAGAGCTAAGCTCACCGAGACTCTCCGGGTGGAAGGCTAGCTAGGGCACGAAGCTGGCGATCGACAGCGGCGAGGACGGTGATGATGCTAAAATCAAGGAAGCATACTTTAAGTTGACATCAAATTGCATGTAAAACGAATGAAATCTCTAACTTGGGCATTTCACCGAACACCTTGCTAGCACTAGAAAAATGAAATTAGTTAAACTCTAAGAAAAGAGCTAATTTAGAAACTCTGGAAGAAATAGATGATGTTGCTAACCCTAGTATAGATGGGTGCCGCCAATCTTTGTCGAAATGGTGGAGAAAAATCGATATTTGTTGAAGGGTGGGAGGAGAGTAAATTTGTGCAAATTGTGTTTGAGAAGAGGAGTGAAGGAAAAAAAAACTGAGCTGGCTCGATCATTTAATAGGCAGCAACCCTTTAGCACCGGTTCCAGTTACAAACCGGTGCTAAAGGTGCAGCCCTGCCCCCAGCCGAATTAAATTTTGGCGCCAAGACCTTTAGCACAGGTTCGTGTCACGAACCGGTGATAAAGGTCCCAAACGAACCGGTGCTGATGTGCACCGGCTCGCGGGCTTCTGGAACCGGTGTTGGTAGGTCTTTAACACCGGTTCCTAACAGAACCGGTGTTAAAGGTCCCTGATGGAAGGTCCGGTTTCCACTAGTGTACAAAGATCATTGCATGCATTGATATATATCACCAAACAATCATTACATTGATCTCATTTAGATCAAGACATAGTAATCATCGATCATACAACATAGTGTTCATGCATAATGGTGTGCTCCATCTGGATTTATGACTTGCCTAATAAAGAAACCCGCTAATTCTTCTTGAATTCCTCGTAAGCGGTGCTCCGGTAAGGGCTCCTGGAGTACGTCGTCGTGCAACGTCAGTCTTCTGCTATTGTTCAGCCGATCTTTCACGATAAGCCTAATGTTATCCATGACGTAGAACCCACATAGATTTGTTCCCGGTGGCTGCTTAGATCAGATAATGCTGAAGCAATTAAATAATAGAGATGCGTGCAAGTACTACTTACGATGAGTACATCAACTTCCTGCATCTCCATATTCGTAAGACCTGCTTGCTGCTTCTTGAACCTCTCCCAAGCTCTGTCCGGGAAACAAAAGAAAGAATAAATGGGTCAGCATACGATAATGATCGAAACAAAAGGGACGGTATATATATAGTGCATGCGACATTGATTGAACTTACTTCTTCAGCATTGCGAGAATGGGCGCATACACCTCTTTGGGCTTATCCATAGAGTCGTAGAGATGAACTGCTCCGGTGTCAACGTGAATGTTGAAAAGAACCTAGTGGAAATTTCTGCAAGCACATGTTTATATACACAGTCATAATGCATGCATAACTGATCAGCTAACACTTAACACCGACTTAGCAAAATAGAAATGTGAAGGAATATGCGCATAAGACAGTAACACTCACTTTTTATCCAAGTAAGGAAAAAGTATTTCACTACAGTGAAATTGATCCTTCAAAAAATCAAGGATGTTATCCTCCGTCACCTTGGGGTATTGCTTTAACATTGCCTCATTGACGACATATGGGTCAATGAACCCAATACCACCGTTTCCATTTAATTCCCGAATCTTCAATCTGCATAATATATACCATTCAATAAGGATAAAATAAGAAGCAATGATCGAACACGCCGAGGTAGAGACTTAATTAGTTAATTACATAAGTAAAATAATCACTTACAGACAATAGGCGCTGACGATCGCTTTGTCGAGGGCGTCTAGATTATAGAAGTCGAAAAGATCTTGAAAATCAATACATACCGAGTCGTCGCGGACGAAATGCTCATGTCTAATTTTGATCATGAGGGTGTCTTTCCCTTTCTGTGAGGTTTTCATGTACCACGTATGGAGTTGGCGCATGTATGTCGTTAGAGAACCGAGCTGGTCAGGTCTGACGAGAGACTTCCCTAACTCATATTTCCATGCCGGTTCAACATCTATTGAGTAGGACCTGTCGCGACCGCTTAGCAAATGCTCAACTGGTACACCACACTCTCTGGCACACCTCCTAACTTCTTCCATATCAACTGGCTCGGAGCCATATGCAGCGGGCAACACCTTGAGCGGGGGGGCCGATTGATTTGGCTGCTCCCCGAGCTGGGGAATTGTCCTCCTCTTCTTCTTAGATGGGTTAAATACAATGCGCTGATAGTCAGATGGCAGACTCATCTGAACTTGTGATGGCATTTCCAGCAGATTCATAAAGTGTTCCTGTACTTTCGGGTCTATTGGCTCCTTTGGCGGCTCCGAGGGTTTCTTTCCCCATGTAGACATCTGACGTTTCATGTCAGCAGCCACCCACGCGTTGTTCTCCTCTTTAGTCATTTCGTAAGGCAACTTTGGTGGCAGCGGCTTGGGTTTCCTCTTCAGAGCAGGTTTCTTCTTCGGGCAAGACTTAGAAGCACGAGCATTCCGCTTATAGGACTTAGTGGGTAGCGGAGTCGGCTGAGGCATCGGAGATCGATCCGGACTCGAGCTGTTGACGTCCACGGCGTCGATGTGAGCTGGCGATGATCGAGTCGGACTGCGTCTCGGAGAAGTAGGTGGCGGTGGTGGCGGCGGACTACGTCTCGGAGAAGAAGTAGGTGGCGGTGGTGGCGGCGGACTGCCTCTCGGAGAAGAAGTAGGTGGCGGTGGTGGCGGCGGACTGCCTCTCGGAGAAGTAGGTGGCGGTGGTGGCGGCGCACTGCTCATCGGAAACACTATGCCTTTCTTTTTCCATTGTATGATGGAATTGACGGCTTCTCCCAGTGTCTCTACCCCATCACCTCCGGGATGTCAAGCTGCAGTATTCTCCAAGCCGGCTGAACATCGTCCACACCGACACGAGCATAGCCAGGTGTAATCGGCTGGCCATGGCAGGTCGCTCCCTCTACACAAGGTAAAGCATAGCCGTCCGCCACCTTGATGGATACGTTCGAGATCAACACGTGTAGCTCACAGCTTGTCTTCTCCTTAATTGCATCCACGGGGTCCGTCTGTGCAGCGGCATCATCTATCATATGTGTAGTATCCATGATCGTTGCATCGCTAGCCAGGACCTCCGTTGAAGCCACGCTGCTCCGGCGTTGAGATGGGCATGCTTCATCGAATGTTGTGTCTGGCTGATCTTGGGACCGCCGTTGTGAAGTAAGAACATTAATCTCCATCTGATGTTTCTTCACTGTGGCTTCCAAGACACCAAACCGTTCTTCCATCTCTGCCTCTCTCCGCCTCTTTCCTCTCTCTCGGCTTCTATATGGATATAGGCAATCTTCCTTCTTGAACCCATAACACCACAGATATCCTCCCTTGCCTCGTGTCCAGCCGCCATGTTCCGGATTCTGGAGAGCCTTCGTAAGCTCGTCATTCTCTCGATCCGGCTGGAACTTTCCTTCTTGAACCTCTTTGAACACTCTTTCCAGTGCCACAAATGGGGCCTTTATTTTTTCAGTCATAATAAGGTTGCCGTCTTCGTCAAACGTTGCCCCATGCCCAAGTAACCAATTTCTTGAACTTCTTGGAAAATGTTGTGTACTTGGAACGATCCCCTTCAAACGCAGATCTGCCTCAAGTTTGTCAAACTTAGGCACTGATTTTTTGTAGCCACCTCTACCCATAGTATGGAAATATTTCTTCTTCGCCGCATTTGCCGCACTCGTTTCTGACCTGATCTTACCCTTCTTTGATTGCTTGTACGCTAGAAATGCTGGCCAGTGATGCTTCTGCTTCAGTAGCGTCCCCTCGAATTTTGGTTCTTTCTTTTCCTTTTTATATTCTTTCCATAATCTTTTCTTGTAACCACTGAAAGCCTCGGCCATCTTCTTAAGAGCCCAGTGCTTGACTGCCTCACGCATTTCCGCTTGTCTCCTCATCATCACATTCTGGCAGAGTGAAATGGGTCATGAGCTTCTCGAAAAGAGCATCTTTGGACCGATTAGAGACAAAAGAAACTGCACATGCTTCGTCTTCATCTGCTGGCTCATTCCATTCCACAATACTTATCGGGATGAGTTCCCTGACAATAACTCCACATTGACTTATAAACTTAGTGATAGCTTTAGGGGGCTCAGCAATTTCGCCCGTGCGCCATACTTGATCGATAATCACATGCTCTTTAGAGGACATCTCTTGAGTCGGGCCTCGTTTCCTATTCTTCTTCTTGCTAGACGACGATGCAGTAGGTTCCCCCGTCTGCGCTTCCGCATCTGGTTCTAGCAATTGTAGTTCCCCTTCCACATCTGGTTCTAGCATTTGTTGTTCTTCCTCCATTCCCGGACCTGAATCGTTCACGTACTGCGAGCCGTCGTCTTGACCTCCACCGTCATTGTCTCCAACGGGGCCTGTACTTTCATCTATTATCTGGAACAAAGCTTCTTCACCTTGTCTGCCCTCCATAGCTCAACTAATACAAATGGAAGATAAAATACTTTAGTAAGTCAAATTCAAAATTCAAAATGCAATCTATAAAACATAACAACACAAACATGCATAAATATAAACATCATGAATAATACTATAAAGATTAAACATGCATAAAGATAAACATCATGAATAATACTATAAAGATAAACATGCATAAAGATAACAGCAAAATGGAAGATAAAATACTTTAATAAGAAGATCACTGGAAAAATACTAAGTCAAAAAATTCACTAAATCTACTAATACTAAAGCACAACAAGGTAAAATATTTTTCTCCATTGCTCTCGGATGTTAAACATATGCATGATGACAGAGAGAAATATTTTTAGCACAAAGAAATAAATAAACAGTATTTATATTTTGTAAAACCACAAATTGTGTGCTATATGGCCTACAAACCAAAAACATGTGCCTATGATACCAAGGTGGTCTAAAGAACTTGGGGTTGGTTTCTCTGGATAGAGGGCTCCAAAACAAATATGTAGAAATTGGATTCACTCCAATTAGATGTGTAGAACAAAAGATATTGACAAAATGGTGTAAACAAAGATTCAACCATAGAAAGTGTGTGCACGTATCAAAGTTGGCATTTTCTTGTACCATTGTGTTCTACAGACAGAGCTGATCATTTTGACTACAAATTCATGAAATTTGGCCAAGTAGAATGGGAGATATGAATTTTTGAAGTTCAGATTAAAATCTGTTTGAAAACACACAGGAGCAATCCGTGGCTACACTCTTCCTTCTTTCTGATTTGTCGAAAACCCTTCGGGCGGATCGAGCCTCTGAGCCGTAGGATTTTAATGGTCGTGGACGGCTCAGATGCGCGCGCTGACATGGCTAACTAAACCGACGTGGCAAGCTACTATTCGCCGATACCTCTTCGTATAAGACATCTAATCCTAGCCGTAGATGCTAGGATCGGCGGCCTAGGATGCTCTGACCAGAAACGGGCGGCGCTGTTCACCGGAACCCTAGCCGGAACGCATGCCCACGGTGGCCGAGCGATGGACGAGCATGTCGTCGATGATCTACCGGCCTAGGGACTACAAGGGGCATACCAAAATGATCCGTAGACCGTGGCAGAGTCGATGGAGAAGGGCGACGGCGTCGGCGTGCGCTACTCCTCCTCGAATTGCTCGCCAGAGATCCGCTCTTTCGTCGCGCGCGCGTGGCCGGTATGCGGCGATACGAGGCAGAACGGCTCGATCTTCTCTGTGTAGGCGAGGCGGGGGCGCGTCAGATGTCGCGACTGGGAGGCGAGGCGGGGGCCGGCGACGACGCGAATAGGAGGCCGGCGCGGCAGCCCGTCGGAATAGGGGCTGCGCGAGGTGGTGGCTGGAGGTGCTCGCCGGAGTAGGGACCGACGAAGACGAATAGGGGCTGCGCGAGAGAGGCGCGAGGTGGCGGAGGAGGGGCTCGCCGGAGAATTTCTGCAGCCTGACGGCGTCGTCGGAGCAATCGGCCCACCGTCTTCGTCTTCGTCGCGCGCGCAGAAGTGAGGAATTTGCTCCGGGCGGTGGCTCGCACGGGGGTTAATATAACCCCACCCTTTTGCCCCGGTTGGTAGCACCAACCGAGGTAAAAGACCCCCTTTTACCCCGGTTGGTATTACCAACCGGGGCAAAAGGGTGGGAGGTGGGCGGTTCAATTGCGCGCGAACCCCCCCCCTTTTGCCCTGGTTGGTAGCACCAACCGGGGTAAAAAGCCCTTTTTCATTTTCCAAAGCCTGCCGCCATTTTTTTCTTTTCAAATAAATTTTGATTGGTTTTGAATTTGGAGAAACTTTGAATATGAAAAGTGTTCAAAATTGCATAAGGATTTCAAATATATTATCTGTTTTAAAAAATAACTATTCTAACTATTTAAACTAGTAACAATTTTTGAATTTTCAAACATTTTAAAAAACTAAGTTTATGAATGGTTTTGAATTTGGAGAAACTTTGAATATGAAAAGTGTTCAAAATTGCCTAAGGATTTAGCCCCGGTTGGTGGCCCGGCCCGGGGTTAAAGATCTGTTTATTCCCGCCATCTTTCTTCCCGCCATGTTTTCTTCCCGCCATATTTCCTCCGGCTTTAGCCCCGGTTGGTGGCCCGGCCCGGGGTTAAAGATATGTTTCTTCCCGCCATCTTTCTTCCCGCCGTGTTTTCTTCCCGCCATATTTCCTCCGGCTTTAGCCCCGGTTGGTGGCCCGGCCCGGGGTTAAAGATCTGTTTCTTCCCGCCATCTTTCTTCCCGCCATCTTTTTTCCCGCCATGTTTTCTTCCCGCCATATTTCCTCCGGCTTTAGCCCCGGTTGGTGGCCCGGCCCGGGGTTAAAGATCTGTTTCTTCCAGCCATGTTTCTTTCCGCCGCATAGGAAGCTCAAATGGGGCACCTAGGAGCCCGGGCTCCAGTATGAAAATACGTACAATTTAGGTATGTAGACAACATGAATACCTCGGGTATACATACCTTGGGTATGTAGGAGGTATATACACGCTTAGGTATGCACATACCTTGGGTATAGATACCTAAAAATATACACATACCTCTAGGTATATATATACCTGACAGGTACGCGTACACATAGGTATACATATTCTAGGTATGTATGGTATGTAGGTATCTTAGTTATACATACCTAAGGGTATATATACATCGTACATACCCAAGGTATGCATACCCATGGTATTCATGATACGTATCTGTTCAATTTGTACAGCTGTTCATACAGGAGCCCGGGCACCATGGAGCCCCTGTTAATTTATATATATATATATATGTAGGCTTGTGCGGCATTGCCATATCACATCTAAACTCATCACTCTCCCATGGCTTCCACCGTACCCACTCTAACCTACGCGCAGGCGGAGGTGCTTTGCGCCTCGAACTACCCTGCCCGCCCGGCTACACCGTCTCCGCCGGCTGGAACCTAAGCGTCGGAGGCGTGCCGGTCCCTCCTCTCCCTACAGGTATGGCGCGTCGGGCGGCCATCACGAACCACTACTACTTCGAGCTCACACCTCAGCAGCGTCGGGATCCCCACTGGAATCCCGACTACCGCCCAACTTGGCTCACCTTCTTCTTCAATCGGCGTGAGAGGGCGCTCGCCAGGCACGACGAGGATGGCCCGCCTCCTTTGAACTTCAACGAGGCGGGCCGTCAGCTCTGGTGGCGAGGCCGGACTCTCCAGGGCGTTATGAACTACATCGCTGCTGGCGATAAGCCCCGCCTAAGCTACCCTCACCTCCAGTCCAGGCGTGCTCCCCCGTCGAGGTCCGACCGAGCGCCATCAGACGACAGCGACGACGGCGACAACGACAACTACGAGTACATGTATTATACGCCTAGGCAGGAGTATGACTAGACCCGAGCCACATGCATCATTGGTCTAGCTACCTCATGTGTACCCTCTTTATCCACTGTTGTCATTCTGTATTGCTGGTCTAGCTAGCTACCTCATGTGTACCCTTTATGAAGTGTTGTCATTCTGTATTGCTGGTCTAGCTAGCTACCTCATGTGTGTACCGGCCCTTTATCAACATAAAATAAAACATTGTGCGTGAACATTGTCCGTGCTTCCAACATGCATGTGTGTGTGCAATATGGCATCACTCTGGCAAACTATGGCATGGATGTGGCCAAAACACTCGTTATTCGGCCGAAACCCTAGAATGTCTGTAGGAGATAGCTTGTTTCTAGCGAACCATTTTCAGTATAAGTTTGGTAATCTAAGTTTATAAATTTTGGTGGATAGTAGGACCTATTTGTGCACACCACGCGAAGGCCGTGCGTCATTTTGCTAATTTTTGAATTTTCTAGATTTTTTTAGGCCCGTTTCGGGGAAAAGTCAAGAAGTAGGGCCTGACCAAAGCTAGCTAGGTGTTGAATCTGTGGGAACTCTAGTCATATATGTGATGAAATAGGCACTTGTGTATCTTAAAATGATTTTTTCCAAAAATCAGGAGCAAACTACGGGGGAGCTGCAGTTCAAATTTTACCCGTTTCCAGCTGAATCGGCGGGAATTTGTCATTTTCAAAAGAGGTCCATGGAAACCTTTTCAAAGCCAACAGTTTGATTATTTGTGGTTGTAGCATGTTGTACTGCATCAAGAATTTTCGTTTCTCAAGTTTTGCAACATGTTTCCGGTGGCTGCTTCACAAAAAAACACCGTTTTCGCACTCCGAAAAGGAAAAATGGTGTTTTGTTTCAACATAAAATAAAACATTGTGCGTGAACATTCTCCGTGCTTCCAACATGCATGTGTGTGTGCAATATGGCATCACTCTAGCAAACTATGGCATGGATGTGGCCAAAACACTCGTTATTCGGGCCGAAACCCTAGAATGTCTGTAGGAGATAGCTTGTTTCTAGCGAACCATTTTCAGTAGAAGGCAAACAAGGTGGAAAACATGGAAACAAAGGTGGACCAATTCAAATACATGAAGCATGAAGGTTTGATACATTATTATGTAGTAGTTGTCTAACAATATATTACATGAACCATGACGGTTTAATAAGTTATCCCCAACTAGTGTCGCCATTGTTTATTTCTCTGCCGTAGCCATGGAGCATCTTCATTATTTAACGCGATGCTTGGGTCAGTTTTCACTTTGAAGGGGGGTTTCTTCGAAGTTATTATAATCTTCTGACATGCCGGTCTTGTCCTCCACTCCCACGATGTTTCTTTTCCCTGAAAGAACTATGTGGCGCTTCGGCTCACCACATGATGTGTTCGTTTTCTTATCTTTTCTTTTCCTGGGTTGGGTAGACATGTCCTTTACATAGAAAACTTGAGCCACATCTTTGGCTAGAATGAATGGTTCATTTCTGTAGCCAAGATTGTTGAGATCCACTGTTGTCATTCCGTACTGCTGGTCTACCTTTACTCCTGTCTTCTTGACCCATTGGCACCGAAACAGAGGGACCTTAAAATTAATTCCATAGTCAAGTTCCCATATCTCCTCTATGTAACCATAATATGTCTCCGTTTTCCCATTGTATCCGGTTGCATCGAAACGGACACCACTATTTTGGTTGGTGCTCTTTTTATCTTGTATGATCGTGTAAAATGTATTCCCATTTATCTCGTACCCTTGGAAAGTCAGTACAGTCGAAGACGGTGTCCTGGCCAAGAAGTACAGCTGATCTCCAACAATATTGTTATTGATGAGTTGTAATTGCAACCAGGCGCTGAAACTATCCATGTGTTCATCATTAATCAAGGATTCAGATAGCCCCGGGTTTTTGGACCGTATCATATTCTTGTGTTCCTCGATATACGGAGCCACCAATGTTGACATTTGTAGAACTGTGTAGTGTGCTTTAGTTAAAGAATGTCCGTCCATAAATATCTTTGATTTCCTTCCTAATATGCCTTTTCCACTAATTCTCCCCTCATGTCGCGATTCAGGAACACCAATCGACTTAAGGTCAGGAAGAAAGTCAACACAAAACTCAATGACCTCCTCTGTTCCATAACCCTTGGAGATGCTTCCTTCTGGCCTAGCCCGGTTATGAACATATTTCTTTAACACTCCCATGAACCTCTCAAAGGGGAACATATTGTGTAGAAACACAGGACCGAGAATATGAATCTCTTCTACTAGGTGAACCAGGAGGTGCGTCATAATGTTGAAGAAGGATGGCGGGAACACCAACTCGAAGCTGACAAGACATTGTACCACATCTGTATGTAACACTGGTAGACTTTCTGGATTGATTACCTTCTGAGAAATTGCATTGAGGAATGCACATAGCTTCACAATGGGTAGTCGAACATTTTCCGGTAGAATCCCCCTCAACGCAATCGGAAGCAGTTGCGTCATCAGCACGTGGCAATCATGAGACTTCAGGTTTTGGAATTTTTTCTCCGCCACGTTTATTATTCCCTTTATATTGGACGAGAAGCCAGACGGGACCTTGATACTACTCAGTGCTTCAAAAAAGATTTCCTTCTCTTCTTTGGTAAGAGCATAGCTAGCAGGACCACCTTGAAACCGCTCAGGATTCTTTCCGTCCTGTCCTTTCGTGTGTTGCTGGTCCTGCCGTGCTTCAGATGTATCTTTTGACTTCCCATACAAGCCAAAGAAGCCTAGCAGATTCACGCAGAGATTCTTCGTCAGATGCATCACGTCGATCGCAGAGCAGACATCTAGGACTTTCCAATAGGGTAGATCCCAAAATATACTTTTCTTCTTCCACATGGGTGTGTGTCCGTCAGCATCATTCGGAACAGGTTGTCTTCCAGAACCCTTTCCAAAGATTACTTTCAAATCCTTCACCATATCAAATACATCATCACCAGGCCGGAGCCTAGGCCTCTCCCGAGTATCTGCCTCACCATTGAAATGTTTGCCTCCTGGTTTTCTTAACGGATGCTTCCTCGGAAGAAAACGACGATACCCGAGGTACACAACCTTCTTACATTTATCCAGATATATACTTTCAGTGTCATCTAAACAATGTGTGCATGCATTGTATCCCTTGTTTGTATGTCCAGAAATGTTACTAAGAGCATGCCAATCATTGATGGTCACGAACAGCAGCGCTCGTAGGTCAAATTCCTTTTGTTCGTGCTCGTCCCACGTACGGACACCTTTTAAGTCCCACATCTGTAAAAGTTCATCAACTAATGGCCTTAGGTACACATCAATGTCGTTGCCCGGTTGCCTCGGGCCTTGGATCAACACTGGCATCATAATGACCTTCGGTTTCATGCACAACCAAGGAGGAAGGTTATAGATACATAGAGTCACGGGCCAGGTGTTGTGACTACAGCTCTGCTCCCCGAAAGGATTCATGCCATCTGTACTAAGTCCAAACCTTAAATTCCTTGCGTCACCTGCAAAGTCCTTGAACTCTCTATCGATGTTTCTCCACTGCGACCCATCAACGGGGTGTCTCAACATCTCGTCTTTCTTACGGTCTTCCTTGTGCCATCGCATCTTTGTTTCTGAACAAACATTTCAACCGTGGTATTATAGGAGCATACGACATCACCTTTGCAGGAACCCTCTTCCTGGGGCGCTCACCCTCAACATCGCCAGGGTCGTCTAGTCTGATCTTATACCGCAATGCAGTGCATACCGGGCATTGTTCTAAATTCTCATACTTCTCACCGCGATAGAGGATGCAGTCATTAATGCAGGCATGTATCTTCTCCACGTCTAATCCTAGGGGGCAGACAAGCTTCTTTGCTTGGTATGTACTGTCGGGCAATTCATTGTTTCTTGGAAGCTGATTCTTCACTATTTGCAGCAACTTTGTAAATCCGCTGTCAGTCACACCGTTCTCGGCCTTCCATTGCAGCAATTCCAGTGTGCTACCCAGTTTTTTCTGCCCATCTTCACAATTTGGATACAACAAGGTTTTGTGATCCTTTAACATCTGGTCGAACTTCACCCTCACCTTTTCAATCTCGCATTCTGTCTTTGCATCCCTAATGGCCTGGCCAAGATCATCGATGGGCTCATCTGGTGCCTGCTCTTCTGCTTCTACTTCATCATTATCTTCCATTCCAGTACCATCACCGTATTCAGGGAACATATCATGATAGTTGTCATCATTCTCTTCTTCTTCGTTGTCTTCCATCATAACCCCTCTTTCTCCGTGCTTCGTCCAACAATTATAGCCGGGCATGAAACCGGACTGAAACAGGTGGAAGTGGATGACTCTGTGCGAAGAGTGTTCCTTCTGATTCCGACATACAGCACATGGACAACAAATAAAATTATTCCGCTTGTTTGCCTGGGCCACCTCGAGAAAATAACTCACGCCGTTTATGAACTCGAAAGACCGTCGGTCAGCGTACATCCATTGCCGGTTCATCTGCATTATATGATTATTAAGAACCGTTATAGAACACCGTGAATAGAGAAATAACCAATGTTACATCGACAGATGAAAGAATATGCTTGGTACCTCGGCCGAGGAGGAAAGAACACCTCTTATTTGATCAACTGTGTCTCGGGCATTTCATCGAACACCTCTTGTGCATATGAGGGGGAAAAATCAACACAACCCCCCCCCTAGTTTTTTGCCTCCAAAGTGAGTGGTGTGGGGAGAGGGGAGGGGCTGCCTGGTATATATAGGGGGGGTCTTTTGCCCCGGTTGGAGCCACCAACCGGGGTAAATGGTTCCGCGACCCTTTTACCCCGGTTGGTGGCTCCAACCGGGGCAAAAGACCCCCCCACGGGACGCTCGCTCGCCCCCCGCCCCAGCTCTGCACCCTTTTGCACCGGGTCGTAACAGGGCCGGGGCAAAAGGGGGGCGCGGCCAAGGATATTAGGTGTGTTTTCTACTAGTGTGTTAAGACCAATTAGCAGAACATGCGACCCGTAATTTTTTGACAAATCTTATGTACGCCACAAACTATAATATGATCAACCAAAGCACTCCATTATGGAGGAAACTGTTATCAAATACATCCTTCTCATACCAATGCTACCGGAGACAGACGACAGCTTCGTAAATAGAAATTAAGAGCACATGCAAATACTAAACAATACAATCACAAATGTGCGTAGTTGTATGATCAGCCAACAAACCAAAACAAAACTTGTCAGGGGCTTTGCAGCAACCCAAGTGGTGCTCATTTGATTTCTTCAGTAGTTTTCTCAACACCTCTTCATCTTGATGTTCCATCTTTGCTAAAGGTCAGTCATGCTACCTAATTATATCAATGATGTCTTTCTCAGCTCTCGAACTCTGAAGATGGCCAAATGGAAAAAAAATGGTGAGATATTTCTGTTTAATCAAGTCTGTGAAGATGAATCTCCGAAACAATATATAAGCACTGACTGTGACAAACAATAAGATACCCAAATATTGTTGAACATCAAGAAGGTTGTGATACTCCATGAACCAAAACAACAGAAGGGGACAACCATGTGTATTGCTCAACTGCAAGGATTTCCTAGATCTAATGGCAGAATATAACCACAGAAAAAGAGGTGTTGTCGTTGCATAGCAGAATTCTTGAAAATTAACTAAAAACTGTGATAGCATGTAATCTAATGTCAAAAGCCAGACAAAAATGAACACCATCCCATCAGAGATCTCTTGTGCATACCATTGCTGGATTGAAGCCCATTGCACCATCCATCTGCATCATCTTTTGTGCATCGTCAGTAGGTGCAGGTCATGACAAATTATAAGACTTCAAGACAAGATACATCAGTCAAGTCAAAGAAACTACATTGGTATTTCTTATGTATCATACCAAAAAAATTGAATGATAGAAATAGTAGAATGAAAAAAAATACTTTTCTATGCCGAACTACGGATTCAGTAACCCTTAAATACCAAAGATCTCAGCATTAGAAATCTGAAATCCTAAGCTCCATGAGGCTCTGAATAGTGCGTGTCAGAAAAAAAGTCACTCTATCGGTCCTATGAAGATAACTACAACACGTAAAACAAGAGCAAAACATCCCTCGGTTTAGCGTCCAACATAGTGATGATATTCATATTATTCTGCTCTAGTATAGAACAGAAATGTACTCTCACTAGTAGAAAACAGGACATTGGTTTTGGACCTTTAACACCTATTCGTTAAAGAACCGGTGTTAAAGGCCTATTAACACCGGTTCTAGATCCCAGCGAGACGGAGCGAGCCGGAGGGCTATCTGCACCGGTTGGTGTGCGACCTTTAGCACCGGTTCCTGTCACGAACCGGTGCTAAAGGGTTTCGCGCCAAAATTTAATATGGGGGGTGGCAGGGGTTAACCTTTAGAACCGGTTTGTAACAGGAACCGGTTTTAAAGGTTGTCCTGCCTATTAAAACACCCGAGCCAGCTCTGTTTTTTTTTCTTCACTCCTCCTCTCAAACACATTTTGCAAAATTTTCCTCTCCTCCCACACTCCAACAAATATCGATTTTTCTCCACCATTTCGACAAAGATTGACGGCACCCATCCATCCTAGGGTTAGCAACATCATCCATTCTTCCGGCGTTCCTAATTTAGCTCATTTCTTAGAGTTTAACCAATTTCATTTTTTTAGTGCTAGCAAGGTGTTCGATGAAATGCCCAAGTTAGAGATTTCTTTTGTTTTATATGCAATTTGATCTCAAATTAAAGTATGCTTTCTTGGTTTTAGTACCATCACCGTCCTCACCGCCGTTGATCTCCAGCACCGTCCCCTAATCTTCCTTCCGGAGAGTCTCGGTGAGCCTAGCTCTTGCTTTTTATTTTCTTACATGCTTGTCATCTATTCATGATATAGTGTAACTAATGATTTTTTATATATACTTATATAATGCAGATGAACCGTCAATGGATGTACAATATTGACCGACGCGAACCCGAGTTCATTGTTGGCATGCATAATTTTCTCTGTGTGGCTGAGGCAAACAAGCGGTCGAATGGTTTCATTTCTTGTCCATGCAGTGCCTGTAAGAATACGATTGATTACTCAACCACAAAAACACTTCACGTCCATCTGCTTAAGAACGGTTTCATGCCCGGCTATAATTGTTGGACCAAGCACGGAGAAATAGGGGTTATAATGGAAGACAACGAAGAAGAAGAGGATAATGACAACTATCCTATGTTCACTGAACACGGTGGTAGTACAATGGGGGGAGACGAATCTGGAGAAGAGCTCATTTTTTATGAGCCCGATGACGATTTAGGTCGGGCAATTCTTGATGCGAAGATAAACTGCGGAACTGAAAATGAGAGGTTGAAATTGGAGAAAATGTTAGAGGATCACAACAAATTGTTGTATCCAAATTGCGAAGATGGACAGAAAAAGCTGGGTACCACACTGGAATTGCTGCAATGGAAGGCAGAGAATGGTACTTCTGACAAGGGATTTGAAAAGTTGCTGAAAATAATAAAGAAGATGCTTCCAGGGGAGAACGTATTGCCGTCTAGTACATACGAAGCAAAGAAGGTTGTCTGCCCTCTAGGATTAGAGGTACAGAAGATACATGCATGCATCAATGACTGCATCCTCTACCGTGGTGAGGAGTACGAGAATTTGAATGCATGCCCGGTATGCAGTGCATTGCGGTATAAGATCAGACGAGATGACCCCGGTGATGTTGAGGGCGAGTCGCGCCCCAGGAAGCGGGTTCCTGCCAAGTTGATGTGGTATGCTCCTATAATACCACGGTTGAAACGTTTGTTCCAAAACAAAGAGCATGCCAAGCTGTTGCGATGGCACAAAGAGGACCGTAAGAAAGACGTGATGCTAAGACACCCCGCTGACGGGTCACAGTGGAGAAAAAGCGACAGAGAGTTCAAGACATTTGCAGATGACACAAGGAACATAAGATTTGGTCTAAGTACAGATGGCTTCAATCCTTTCGGGGAGCAGAGCTCCAGTCATAGCACGTGGCCAGTGACTCTATGTATATATAACCTTCCTCCTTGGTTATGCATGAAGCGGAAGTTCATTATGATGCCAGTGCTCATCCAAGGACCGAAGCAACCCGGCAACAACATTGATGTGTACCTGAGACCATTGGTTGAAGAACTTTTACAGCTGTGGCGTGATGAAGGTGTGCCTATGTGGGATGAGCACGAACAAAAGGAATTTCCCCTACGAGGGTTGTTGTTTGTAACCATCAATGATTGGCCTGCTCTTAGTAACATTTCAGGACAGTCAAACAAGGGATACAATGCATGCACACACTGTTTAGGTGAGACTGACAGTATCTATTTGGGAAACAAGAATGTGTACCTGGGTCATCGTCGATTTCTTCCAAAACAGCATCACGTAAGAAAGAGAGGCAAGCATTTCAGAGGTGAGGCAGATAACCGAACGAAGCCTACCCGCCCTACTGGGGATGTTATATATGATATGGTCAAGGATTTAAAAGTGATCTTTGGAAAGGGTCCTGGCGCACAACCTGTTCCGAATGATGCTGACGGACACGCGCCCATGTGGAAGAAGATGTCTATATTTTGGGAGCTACCCTATTGGAAAATCCTAGAGGTTCACTCTGCAATCGACGTGATGCACGTGACGAAAAATCTTTGTGTGAACCTGCTAAACTTCTTGGGCGTGTATGGGAAGACAAAAGATACACCGGAATCACGGCAGGACCAGCAACATATGCACGAAGGAGACAACCTAAATCCAGAGAAGTATCAAGGTACTGCCAGCTATGCTCTTACCAAGGAAGAGAAGGAGATCTTTTTTGAAGTACTGAGCAGCATCAAGGTCCCGTCTGGCTTCTCGTCGAATATAAAGGGAATACTAAACATGGCAGAGAAAAAGTTTCAAAACCTAAAGTCTCATGACTGCCACGTGATTATGACACAATTACTTCCAATTGCATTGAGGGGGCTCTGCCGGAAAATGTTCGAGTACCCATTGTGAAGCTATGTGCTTTCCTCAATGCAATTTCTCAGAAGGTGATCGATCCTACAACTCTACAAAATTTAAAGAAGGATGTGGTGCAATGTCTAGTCAGCTTTGAGTTGGTGTTCCCACCATCCTTCTTCAATATTATGACACACCTATTAGTTCACCTCGTCGAAGAGATTGCCATTCTTGGTCCTGTATTTCTACACAACATGTTCCCATTTGAGAGATTCATGGAGTCTTAAAGAAATACGTTCATAACGTGCTAGGCCTGAAGGAAGCATCTCCAAGGGCTATGGAACAGAGGAGGTCATTGAGTTTTGTGTTGACTTTATTCCTGACCTTAAGTCGATCGGTGTTCCTGAATCGCGATATGAGGGGAGACTTCGTGGAAAAGGCACGCTGGGAAGGAAAGAAACAATATGTATGGACGGATATTCTTTCACTAAAGCACACTACACAGTTCTACATAATTCCTGCTTGGTGGCTCCGTATATAGTGGAACACAAGAATGTTTTACGCTCCAAATACCCGGAGCAACCTCAAGATTGGATTGATGAAGAACTGATAACCCACAAGTATAGGGGATCGCAACAGTCTTCGAGGGAAGTAAAACCCAAATTTATTGATTCGACACAAGGGGAGACAAAGAATACTTATAAGCCTTAACAACTGAGTTGTCAATTCAGCTGCACCTGGAAAAGCACTAGTAACAGGGGTGATGTGAAAGCAGCAGTAATATGAGAGCAACAGCAACAGTAACACAGCAGCAGTAGCAGTAACACAGAGGCAATGGCACCAGAAAATAGTTGATACTACTTCCAATGACATATAGGACCGAGTGAGTATTTGATGATGACAAGTGGACCGGGGTTCCCAGCTATCTACACTAGTGGTAACTCTCCAAGCAAATAACAAGTGACAAGTGTTGGGTGAACAAATTACAGTTGGGCAATTGATAGAATCATAGCATTAAGATAGAACATCTAGTCTATTAATCATACGTAGGCATGTTTTCCATATATAGTCATACGTGCTCGCAATGAGAAACTTGCACAACATCTTTTGTCCTACCAGCCTGTTTGCAGCAGGGCCTCAAGGGAATCTACTGGTAATTAAGGTTCTCCTTTTAATAGAGCACCGGAGCAAAGCATTAGCACTTAGTGAAAACATGTGATCCTCATATCTAAACCTTCCCCTCCGGTTATCCCAGTTATTGTCACTCTGGGGCCTCGGGTTCCGGACAGAGACATGTGCAAACAACTTGTAGATACAATCTAAGCAATAATATATAGAGCTTAAATCTAAGATCATGCCACTCGTGCACTAGTGACAAGCATTAAACACAACAAGGTTGCAGCAACAATAACTTCACAAACATATTGATAGACTGATCATAATGTAACAATTCATCGGATCCCAACAAACACAACACCGATTACATCAGATGGATCTCAATCATGTAAGGCAGCTCATGAGATCATTGTATTGAAGTACATGGGAGAGAGAGTACCAACTAGCTACAGCTAGAACCCGTAGTCCATGGGGGAACTACTCACGGAGCATGATGGAGGCGATGGCGTCGATGGAGAAGGCTCCGGGGGTCAATCCCCGTCCCGGCAGGGTGCCGGAACAGGACCTTCTGACCCCCGAAACTAGGTTTCGATGGCGGCGGCGCTCCGGGAGTTCTTCTGGAATATGATAGGTCTATTTAGGGTTTTCGCGTCGGGGTGAATATATAGGCGAAAGGACGATGGTCTGTCGGGCCCCGTGGGCCCCTCCTCATATGGCGGCGCGGCTCAAGGTGGGGCCGCGCCACCTAGTGGGTTGGCCACCTCCTCGGCCCCCTTCGTGTCTCCTTCGGACTCCGTGTGTCCCTCGGAAAAATAGGAGGTTTGGCTTTTGTTTCGTCGAATTCCGAGAATATTCCAGAAGTAACTTTCTGGAACCAAAAACAGCAGAAAACAGGAACTGGCACTGTGGCATCTTGTTAATAGGTTAGTCCCAGAAAATGTATAAAATGATATATAATGCATATAAAACATGTGACAATGATACATAAAACAAGCATGAAACATCAGAAATTATAGATACGTTGGAGACGTATCAAGCATCCCCAAGCTTAGTTCCTACTCGTCCTCGAGTAGGTAAACGATAAAAAGAAAATAATTTCTGAAGTGACATGCTACCAACATAATCTTGATCCAATAATAATGTAAGGCATGTGAGCTGAGATCAAATCATTCAAAGCAAATGTCTATAGTTGATATAAGAGATAATAAAGCAAGAGTCAAACAAGCTAAAAGTTTTCATGAACTATGCTTTAAAGACATGAAACCGTACAAGGTTCATTAAAGATGGTTTAAGTATCCAGCGTAGGAGTTCTATCCTTCAATCCAAGCATCAAGCAAATTTTCATAACATAGAAGGATTCAGCCAAGTAAACATAAACATGAACGTCATGAATCAACTGTTTCGAAGTCTACTCAACCGTGAGCGCAAGCATTTGGTATTGGCACCAGGATGTTATGGCAAAGAGAACATTAATGGGGGTTTGGAAGGCCAATGGAAGAAAGTCTCACAAAGCTATAAGTGATCATTAGACAAGAGGAAGTCTTATAATCGAAGCTATGTAAGGAGTAGTGATTGCCATGCAACGGATGCACATAGAGCTATATGTGTATGAAAGCTCTCCAATGGAACTAGTGGGGGTGCATCCAACTTGGTTGCTCATGAAGACCTAGAGCACTTTTGAGGAAGCTCATCATTGGAATATACAACCCAAGTTCTATAGTGTAAATTCCCCACATAGTTATACTAGTAAACATGAAAACTCTCTCACATGGAGTATAGGTGCTAAACATGAGCACAAATGATGACTATGAATACTGCAGGTGCTATAACATGAGCACAAGTGTGGATAAAGGATAGTAATGTTGCCCCCTTTTTCTTTATTCTTTTTTTTTTTTTTCCTTTTTTCTATTTTTTTTCTTTTTCTGTTTCTCTTTTCGATGGCCACATAGCACTTTTCACTTTCAGGGGCAACATTCTAATATGACAACACACTTTTTGGTACATATAACTCATAATGAACAAAACATGATGTATGAAACTGTATGCCTCTGCCAGTGTAGCAGGATATGCAATGATCTAGCGTAACATGGGTAAACCACACATCAGCTGTATAGAATCATGCAAAGCAATATATAAGTGATAAATGACAACAAGTCATGTAATGTAAATGGAAGTTGCATGGCAATATATCTCGGAACAGCTATGGAAATGCTGTGGTAGGTAGGTATGGTGGCTGTTTTGAGGAAGATGTATAGGCTTATGTGTAGGAGAACAAGAGAAAGTCCTCCCACGGGTTGGATGTACTGGCGAAGTATGCACAACTCTCAATGTGAGCAGAAGGCAATGCACAGCACCGAAGAGGCTAGCAAATTTGGATGGTGGAAGTGCCAAAAACCGTAGCTTAACATTAGTCAAAAAGAACTCACAAGTTTATTGCAAACAACTAGCAGGTTCAACATTAAGAGCATGATTAAAATTCACTCCAAGAAGGGCCGTTCACGGCGGCACAAGTACCCCGTTAGATCCCTCGACCTTCAGCACAACTTAGTTATTACGATGAACTTTCAGACATGGAAAGCTATCAAGTCCAACTACACCTTCAACAATTTTAGAGTTTGTAGTACGGTACAAGCTTAAAGACAACAATCCACTAATGATTTTAACTTAATTAACCAGCAAGCTTTACCATCTAAATACCTCAAAACGTTTGCAAAGAATCAGATTATCAAAGTTCAATGATCTACAAGATTATGCAAGTTTTTCATTATACCACTACCACATGCAAAAATTTCTGACCAACACATCAACCAAGCAACTCTCCAAACAAATATAAGTGAAGCAAGAGAGTACTTTCTATAAAATAACTAATAGCTCTGAACAAGAGATACATGAAAACCAAGAGCTAGAAGCTAAACAGTGCGAAAATGAATACTCAACAATATAAGTGAAGAATAGGAGTATTCAAATGAAAAAGCGGAGCGTGTCTCTCTCCCAAACAAGATAGATAGGATCCAATTGATATGATCAGAGAATAAAACTAACAAACTAAACACAAAGACGCTCCAAGAACAGCACATATGATGTGAAAGAATTAAAATATAGTTTCACTAGAGATGACCTGATAAGTTGATGATGAAGAAGGGGATGCCTTGGGCATCCCCAAGCTTAGATGCTTGAGTCTTCTTGAAATATGCTTGGGTGACCCACGGGGGCATCCCCAAGCTTAGGCTCTTCACTCTTCTTGATCACAATATCATCCTTCTCTCTTGACCCTTGAAAACTTCTGCCACACCAAACTTCTCATAAACTTCATTAGAGGGGTTAGTACTCAAAAACATTAATCCACTTTGGTTCTGTAGTGACACATTGCAATACTCAATAAAACATTAGCTACAGCCCTCCACGTCTAGAGAACCTTACTTAAAGTCCACAAGAGACAATGCAAAAAACAGAGACAGAATCTGTCAAAACAGAACAGCCAGTAAAGACGAATTTTTTCGAGGTACTTCCGTTGCTCAAATCGGAAAAAGTGAAGTTAATGAAAGATGCGTACATATATAGGATCATGCGTGATTTTTTCAGAATTTTTCAATTTTTCTGGAAAACAGCTCAAAACGTGGACAGCAAAAATCTGTCCCTGCGCAGAAATCCAAATCTAGCATCATCTAATCATTAAAGGCTCTTCTTGGCACAACAATGCAAAAAATAAAGATACAAAGGAGTTGTTACAGAAGTAAGCAAGCTCCTTGACTCAAAAAGCAAAAAAAATTACAGAAATAAAACATGGGTTGTCTCCCAAGAGCGCTTTTCTTTAATGCCTTTTAGCTAGGCTTGATAGTTTTAATGATGCTCTCATGAAAATAGAAAATGAAGCAAAAGGAGCATCAAGAAGCAAATTCAAAACACATTTAAGTCTAACCCACTTCCTATGCATAGGAAACTTGTACACAAATAAATTCATAAAGAACAAAGTGACAAGCATAGGAAGATAAAACAAGAGTAACTTCAAAAGTTTCAGCATATAGAGAGGTGTTTTAGTACCATGAAAATTTCTACAACCATATTTTCCTCTCTCATAATAATTTTCAGTAGCATCATGAATAAACTCAACAATATAACTATCACATAAAGCATGCTTTTCATGATCTACAAACACATAATTTTTATCAAGCTCACAAATAGTGGGATTAAAATTTCAAACCCACATGTAACAATTTTATAACAAGATGATTGATCAATCTCAAAAGATATGGGACTCTAGATAAAGTCAAGACTTCTCCAATCCCATTTTCATTAGTGGTACAATTAATATTATCAAGTAACATAGGACCATCATCTAGAGCTTTATCATAAACATTTTCTAAGCAAAACTCTTTAGTACCATGCATTTCGATATCAGCCACAAATAAAGGATTATCATAAGATTTATCAAAATAGCATGGATTATCATATATAACAGTAGCATAATTATTCTCACAAGTTTTACTCATAGGAAAAATTTCAAGAGAATCACAGGAACATAACATTCATCCTCCTTGGTAAGCATGGAGGGCAATCAAATAATGTAAGAGATAAAGAGTTACTCTCATTAGAAGGTAGGCATGGGTAGCTAATCCATTCTTCCTCCTTTTGTTCATCACTCTCCTCTCTTTTTCATCTAATGAGCTTTCAGCTTCAGCAATTTCTTCTTCCACAGGTTCCTGCAAATTGTGAGTGCATTCTTGTGCATGAATGAGTCTCTCTTTATAATCAATGATATAAGGATTATTGCTGTAATGTTCTATGCAATAATCAAGGATAGAAGAGACATAATCTTTAAGGTCCTTACAAGCAATACAAGTTTCATAATTTTTAGCCATGAAGATTCTATCTCAGAGGCTCCCATAAATAAAACAAATTGTTCTACTTCTTCGAACCCAAGATGAATATAGTTATTCCAATGATAGTTCACAATTAAAACTTCTTCACTAAAGCCACATTGGAATTTAAGATGTTTAGTATCCTGTTTAGAGCAACAGTTTATATCATGGCGTTTAAGCAAGATTTTAGCAATTGTATTCAACTTTTCTAACACAGCACTCATGACTTCACCCTTTTTGATTCTCTATACTTCATATATAATTCATAAGCTCCATATAGGTTGTGGGTTCTTCCATAACAACAGTTTTTAATTTTTGGTTTTTCAAATTTTTATGGATTTTCGAATTTATAAGAAAAACAAAACAAAAAAAATAAACTAGACAAAAGTAAACTAAGCAAAACACAACTAAACAAAAATAAACTAAGCACAAATAAACTAGACAAAAGTAAACTAGACAAAAATAAAAACAGAGAGAGAGGTAGAGTGTACTCCCCAGGTGAACTTATGAGTAGAGCTATGCTCCCCGGCAACGGCGCCAGAAAATAGTCTTGATAACCCACAAGTATAGGGGATCGCAACAGTCTTCGAGGGAAGTAAAACCCAAATTTATTGATTCGACACAAGGGGAGACAAAGAATACTTATAAGCCTTAACAACTGAGTTGTCAATTCAGCTGCACCTGGAAAAGCACTAGTAACAGGGGTGATGTGAAAGCAGCAGTAATATGAGAGCAATAGTAACAGTAACACAGCAGCAGTAGCAGTAACACAGAGGCAATGGCACCAGAAAATAGTTGATACTACTTCTAATGACATATAGGACCGAGTGAGTATTTGATGATGACAATGGACCGGGGTTCCCAGCTATCTACACTAGTGGTAACTCTCCAAAAATAACAAGTGTTGGGTGAACAAATTACAGTTGGGCAATTGATAGAATCATAGCATTAAGACAGAACATCTAGTCTATTAATCATACGTAGGCATGTTTTCCATATATAGTCATACGTGCTCGCAATGAGAAACTTGCACAACATCTTTTGTCCTACCAGCCCGTTTGCAGCGGGGCCTCAAGGGAATCTACTGGTAATTAAGGTACTCCTTTTAATAGAGCACCGGAGCAAAGCATTAGCACTTAGTGAAAACATGTGATCCTCATATCTAAACCATCCCCTCCGTTATCCCAGTTATTGTCACTCTGGGGCCTCGGGTTCCGGACAGAGACATGTGCAAACAACTTGTAGATACAATCTAAGCAATAATATATAGAGCTTAAATCTAAGATCATGCCACTCGTGCACTAGTGACAAGCATTAAACACAACAAGGTTGCAGCAACAATAACTTCACAAACATATTGATAGACTGATCATAATGTAACAATTCATCGGATCCCAACAAACACAACACCGATTACATCAGATGGATCTCAATCATGTAAGGCAGCTCATGAGATCATTGTATTGAAGTACATGGGAGAGAGAGTACCAACTAACTACAGCTAGAACCCGTAGTCCATGGGGGAACTACTCACGGAGCATGATGGAGGCGATGGCGTCGATGGAGAAGGCTTCGGGGGTCAATCCCCGTCCCGGCAGGGTGCCGGAACAGGACCTTCTGACCCCCGAAACTAGGTTTCGATGGCGGCGGCGCTCCGGGAGTTCTTCTGGAATATGATAGGTCTATTTAGGGTTTTCGCGTCGGGGTGAATATATAGGCGAAAGGACGATGGTCTGTCAGGCCCCGTGGCCCCTCCTCATATGGCGGCGCGGCTCAAGGTGGGGCCGCGCCACCTAGTGGGTTGGCCACCTCCTCGGCCCCCTTCGTGTCTCCTTCGGACTCCGTGTGTCCCTCGGAAAAATAGGAGGTTTGGCTTTTGTTTCGTCGAATTCCGAGAATATTTCCAGAAGTAACTTTCTGAAACCAAAAACAGCAGAAAACAGGGAACTGGCACTGTGGCATCTTGTTAATAGGTTAGTCCCAGAAAATGCATAAAAGTGATATATAATGCATATAAAACATGTGACAATGATACATAAAACAAGCATGAAACATCAGAAATTATAGATACGTTGGAGACGTATCAAGAACACATGAAGACTTTCGGCGGTTGGTTGCAAACACGTCTCATTGATGGCGCTATTGAACAACAGCTATACTTGTTGGCCAAGCAACCATCGTTTAGTATAATTACTTATCAAGGGTACGAGATAAATGGGAATACATTTTACACGATCGCCCAAGATAAAAAGAGCACCAACCAAAACAGTGGTGTCCGCTTCGATGCGGCAGACGGCAATGGGAAGAAGGTCACATATTATGGGTACATCGAGGAGATATGGGAACTTGACTATGCACCTACTTTCAAGGTCCCTTTGTTCCGGTGCAAATGGTTCAACCTGAAAGACGGGGTACAGGTAGACCCCCAGTACGGAATGACTACAGTGGATCTGAAGAATCTAGGTACGACAGCGAACCATTCGTCCTAGCCAGTGAAGTGGCTCAGGTTTTCTATGTGAAGGACATGTCTACCAAACCGAGAAAAAGAAAAGAAAGGCAAGAGGACACATCATACGATGAGCCAAAGCGCCACATAGTTTTTTCAGGAAAAAGAAACATCGTGGGAGTGGAGGACATGATAGACATGTCAGAAGATTATAATAAGTTTGATGATATTCCACCCTTCAAAGTGAAAATTGACCCAAGCATCGTGTTAAATAATGAAGATTGTCCATGGTTGCGTCGCAATCAGAAGAAAGGAAAACACACGAAGAAAACTCAGAAGACTAGCTAGATAGGGATGTTGTTGGTGATGTGTAATAATTAATTATGTAACTTTGTTCTTTGGTGTGGTGCAATATGGGGTCATTTGGGCAAACTATGCCATGGATGTGGCCAAAACAGTCGTCACTCGGTCCGAAACCCTAGAATGTCTGTAGGAGATAGCTCGTTTTTGCGACCTCCACTTTTGTGGAACTTTGTTTTTCCATTTCCATTATTTTAGGTGGGTAGTAGGACATACATAGTGACACCACGCGAAGGCCTTGCATCATTTTGAATTTTTATGAATTTTCTAGAATTTTTTAAGCCGTTTTCGGGGAAAAGCCAAAACGGCGGGCACGACCGTGCATAGCTAGGGTTGAATATTGATGAACTCAATGCATATCTCTGATGAAATAGGTATTTGTGTACCTAAAAATGATTTTTGCCAAAAATCATGAGCAAGATACGATGCAGCTGCAGTTCAAATCATACCCGTTTCCAGCTGAATCGGCAGGATTTTGTCATTTTCAAAAGAGGTCCATGAAAACCTTTTCATGGCCAAAAACTTTGTTATTTGTGAATCTAACATGGTCTAGCTTGCCCAAATAATACAGCCCCCATGTTTTTCAACACATTTGTGGGAGCTGCTTCACAAAAAAATGCTCTTTTGGCACCATAAAAAGGGAAAAAAATATTTTTACTCAATAAAATTGGAAACATCCTTCGTGAACATTGTCCGTGCTTCCAAGGTGCATGTTGTGGTGCAATATGGGGTCATTTGGGCAAACTATGCCATGGATGTTGCCAAAACGCTCGTCAATCGGTCCGAAACCCTAGAATGTTTGTAGGAGATAGCTCGTTTTTGCGACCTCCACTTTTGTGGAACTTTGTTTTTCCATTTCCATTATTTTAGGTGGGTAGTAGGACATACATAGTGACACCACGCGAAGGCCTTGCATAATTTTGATTTTTTATGAATTTTCTAGAATTTTTTAAGCCGTTTTCGGGGAAAAGCCAAAACGGCGGGCACGACCGTGCATAGCTAGGGGTTGAATATTGATGAACTCAATGCATATCTCTGATGAAATAGGTAGTTGTGTACCTAAAAATGATTTTTGCCAAAAATCATGAGCAAGATACGATGCAGCTGCAGTTCAAATCATACCCGTTTCCAACTGAATCGGCAGGATTTTGTCATTTTCAAAAGAGGTCCATGAAAACCTTTTCATGGCCAAAAACTTTGTTATTTGTGAATCTAAAATGGTCTAGCTTTCCCAAATAATACAGCCCCCATGTTTTGCAACACATTTGTGGGAGCTGCTTCACAAAAAAACACTCTTTTGGCACCATAAAAAGGGAAAAAAATATATTTATTCAATAAAATTGGAAACATCCTTCGTGAACATTGTCCGTGCTTCCAAGGTGCATGTTGTGGTGCAATATGGGGTCATTTGGACAAACTATGCCATGGATGTGGCCAAAACGCTCGTCAATCGGTCCAAAACCCTAGAATGTCTGTAGGAGATAGCTCGTTTTTGCGACCTCCACTTTTGTGGAACTTTGTTTTTCCATTTCCATTATTTTAGGTGGGTAGTAGGACATACATAGTGACACCACGCGAAGGGCTTGCATCATTTTGAATTTTTATGAATTTTCTAGAATTTTTTAAGCCGTTTTCGGGGAAAAGCCAAAACGGCGGGCACGACCGTGCATAGCTAGGGGTTGAATATTGATGAACTCAATGCATATCTCTGATGAAATAGGTAGTTGTGTACCTAAAAATGATTTTTGCCAAAAATCATGAGCAAGATACGATGCAGCTGCAGTTCAAATCATACCCGTTTCCAACTGAATCGGCAGGATTTTGTCATTTTCAAAAGAGGTCCATGAAAACCTTTTCATGGCCAAAAACTTTGTTATTTGTGAATCTAACATGGTCTAGCTTTCCCAAATAATACAGCCCCCATGTTTTGCAACACATTTGTGGGAGCTGCTTCACAAAAAAACGCTCTTTTGGCACCATAAAAAGGGAAAAAAATATTTTTATTCAATAAAATTGGAAACATCCTTCGTGAACATTGTCCGTGCTTCCAAGGTGCATGTTGTGGTGCAATATGGAGTCATTTGGACAAACTATGCCATGGATGTGGCCAAAACGCTCGTCAATCGGTCCAAAACCCTAGAATGTCTGTAGGAGATAGCTCGTTTTTGCGACCTCCACTTTTGTGGAACTTTGTTTTTCCATTTCCATTATTTTAGGTGGGTGGTAGGACATACATAGTGACACCACGCGAAGGCCTTGCATCATTTTGATTTCTTATGAATTTTCTAGAATTTTTTAAGCCGTTTTCGGGAAAAAGCCAAAACGGCGGGCACGACCGTGCATAGCTAGGGGTTGAATATTGATGAACTCAATGCATATCTCTGATGAAATAGGTAGTTGTGTACCTAAAAATGATTTTTCCCAAAAATCATGAGCAAGATACGATGCAGCTGCAGTTCAAATCATACCCGTTTCCAACTGAATCGGCAGGATTTTGTCATTTTCAAAATAGGTCCATGAAAACCTTTCATGGCCAACAACTTTGTTATTTGTGAATCTAACATGGTACAGCATGCCCAAATAATACAGCCCCCATGTTTTGCAACACATTTGTGGGAGCTGCTTCACAAAAAAACGCTCTTTTGTCACCATAAAAAGGGAAAAAAATATTTTCATTCAATAAAATTGGAAACATCCTTCGTGAACATTGTCCGTGCTTCCAAGGTGCATGTTGTGGTGCAATATGGGGTCATTTGGACAAACTATGCCATGGATGTGGCCAAAACGCTCGTCAATCGGTCCGAAACCCTAGAATGTCTGTAGGAGATAGCTCGTTTTTGCGACCTCCACTTTTGTGGAACTTTGTTTTTCCATTTTCATTATTTTAGGTGGGTAGTAGGACATACATAGTGACACCACGCGAAGGCCTTGCATCATTTTGATTTTTTATGAATTTTCTAGAATTTTTTAAGCCGTTTTCGGGGAAAAGCCAAAACGGCGGGCACGACCGTGCATAGCTAGGGGTTGAATATTGATGAACTCAATGCATATCTCTGATGAAATAGGTAGTTATGTACCTAAAAATGATTTTTCCCAAAAATCATGAGCAAGATACGATGCAGCTGCAGTTCAAATCATACCCGTTTCCAGCTGAATCGGCAGGATTTTGTCATTTTCAAAAGAGGTCCATGAAAACCTTTTCATGGCCAACAACTTTGTTATTTGTGAATCTAACATGGTACAGCATGCCCAAATAATACAGCCCCATGTTTTGCAACACATTTGTGGGAGCTGCTTCACAAAAAACGCTCTTTTGGCACCATAAAAAGGGAAAAAAATATTTTTATTCAATAAAATTGGAAACATCCTTCGTGAACATTGTCCGTGCTTCCAAGGTGCATGTTGTGGTGCAATATGGGGTCATTTGGACAAACTATGCCATGGATGTGGCCAAAACGCTCGTCAATCGGTCCGAAACCCTAGAATGTCTGTAGGAGATAGCTCGTTTTTGCGACCTCCACTTTTGTGGAACTTTGTTTTTCCATTTTCATTATTTTAGGTGGGTAGTAGGACATACATAGTGACACCACGCGAAGGACTTGTATCATTTTGATTTTTTATGAATTTTCTAGAATTTTTAAAGCCGTTTTCGGGGATAAGCCAAAACGGCGGGCACGACCGTGCATAGCTAGGGGTTGAATATTGATGAACTCAATGCATATCTCTGATGAAATAGGTAGTTGTGTACCTAAAAATGATTTTTCCCAAAAATCATGAGCAAGATACGATGCAGCTGCAGTTCAAATCATACCCGTTTCCACCTGAATCGGCAGGATTTTGTCATTTTCAAAAGAGGTCCATGAAAACCTTTTAATGGCCAACAACTTTGTTATTTGTGAATCTAACATGGTATAGCATGCCCAAATAATACAGCCCCCATGTTTTGCAACACATTTGTGGGAGCTGCTTCACAAAAAAACGCTCTTTTGGCACCATAAAAAGGGAAAAAAATTTTTTATTCAATAAAATTGGAAACATCCTTCGTGAACATTGTCCGTGCTTCCAAGGTGCATGTTGTGGTGCAATATGGGTCATTTGGGCAAACTATGCCATGGATGTTGCCAAAACGCTCGTCAATCGGTCCGAAACCCTAGAATGTCTGTAGGAGATAGCTCGTTTTTGCGACCTCCACTTTTGTGGAACTTTGTTTTTCCATTTCCATTATTTTAGGTGGGTAGTAGTACATACATAGTGACACCACGCGAAGGCCTTGCATCATTTTGATTTTTTATGAATTTTCTAGAATTTTTTAAGCCGTTTTCGGGGAAAAGCCAAAACGGCGGGCACGACCGTGCATAGCTAGGGGTTGAATATTGATGAACTCAATGCATATCTCTGATGAAATAGGTAGTTGTGTACCTAAAAATGATTTTTGCCAAAAATCATGAGCAAGATACGATGCAGCTGCAGTTCAAATCATACCCGTTTCCACCTGAATCGGCAGGATTTTGTCTTTTCAAAAGAGGTCCATGAAAACCTTTTCATGGCCAAAAACTTTGTTATTTGTGAATCTAAATGGTCTAGCTTTCCCAAATAATACAGCCCCCATGTTTTGCAACATTTGTGGAGCTGCTTCACAAAAAACGCTCTTTTGGCACCATAAAAAAGGAAAAAAATATTTTTATTCAATAAAATTGGAAACATCCTTCGTGAACTTTGTCCGTGCTTCCAAGGTGCATGTTGTGGTGCAATATGGGGTCATTTGGACAAACTATGCCATGGATGTGGCCAAAACGCTCGTCAATCGGTCCGAAACCCTAGAATGTCTGTAGGAGATAGCTCGTTTTTGCGACCTCCACTTTTGTGGAACTTTGTTTTTCCATTTCCATTATTTTAGGTGGGTGGTAGGACATACATAGTGACACCACGCGAAGGCCTTGCATCATTTTGATTTTTTTATGAATTTTCTAGAATTTTTTAAGCCGTTTTCGGGGAAAGCCAAAACGGCGGGCACGACCGTGCATAGCTAGGGGTTGAATATTGATGAACTCAATGCATATCTCTGATGAAATAGGTAGTTGTGTACCTAAAAATGATTTTCCCAAAAAATCATGAGCAAGATACGATGCAGCTGCAGTTCAAATCATACCCGTTTCCAGCTGAATCGGCAGGATTTTGTCATTTATAAAAGAGGTCCATGAAAACCTTTTCATGGCCAACAACTTTGTTATTTGTGAATCTAACATGGTACAGCATGCCCAAATAATACAGCCCCCATGTTTTGCAACACATTTGTGGGAGCTGCTTCACAAAAAAACGCTCTTTTGGCACCATAAAAAGGGAAAAAAAATATTTTTATTCAATAAAATTGGAAACATCCTTCGTGAACATTGTCCGTGCTTCCAAGGTGCATGTTGTGGTGCAATATGGGGTCATTTGGACAAACTATGCCATGGATGTGGCCAAAACGCTCGTCAATCGGTCCAAAACCCTAGAATGTCTGTAGGAGATAGCTCGTTTTTGCGACCTCCACTTTTGTGGAACTTTGTTTTTCCATTTCCATTATTTTAGGTAGGTGGTAGGACATACATAGTGACACCACGCGAAGGCCTTGCATCATTTTGATTTTTTATGAATTTTCTAGAATTTTTTAAGCCGTTTTCGGGGAAAAGCCAAAACGGCGGGCACGACCGTGCATAGCTAGGGGTTGAATATTGATGAACTCAATGCATATCTCTGATGAAATAGGTAGTTGTGTACCTAAAAATGATTTTTCCCAAAAATCATGAGCAAGATACGATGCAGCTGCAGTTCATATCATACCCGTTTCCAGCTGAATCGGCAGGATTTTGTCATTTATAAAAGAGGTCCATGAAAACCTTTTCATGGCCAACAACTTTGTTATTTGTGAATCTAACATGGTACAGCATGCCCAAATAATACAGCCCCCATGTTTGCAACACATTTGTGGGAGCTGCTTCACAAAAAAACGCTCTTTTGGCACCATAAAAAGGGAAAAAAATATTTTTATTCAATAAAATTGGAAACATCCTTCGTGAACATTGTCCGTGCTTCCAAGGTGCATGTTGTGGTGCAATATGGGGTCATTTGGACAAACTATGCCATGGATGTGGCCAAAACGCTCGTCAATCGGTCCGAAACCCTAGAATGTCTGTAGGAGATAGCTCGTTTTTGCGACCTCCACTTTTGTGGAACTTTGTTTTTCCATTTCCATTATTTTAGGTGGGTGGTAGTACATACATAGTGACACCACGCGAAGGCCTTGCATCATTTTCATTTTTTATGAATTTTCTAGAATTTTTTAAGCCGTTTTCGGGAAAAGCCAAAACGGCGGGCACGACCGTGCATAGCTAGGGGTTGAATATTGATGAACTCAATGCATATCTCTGATGAAATAGGTAGTTGTGTACCTAAAAATGATTTTTCCAAAAAATCATGAGCAAGATACGATGCAGCTGCAGTTCAAATCATACCCGTTTCCAACTGAATCGGCAGGATTTTGTCATTTATAAAAGAGGTCCATGAAAACCTTTTCATGGCCAACAACTTTGTTATTTGTGAATCTAACATGGTACAGCATGCCCAAATAATACAGCCCCCATGTTTTGCAACACATTTGTGGGAGCTGCTTCACAAAAAAACGCTCTTTTGGCACCATAAAAAGGGAAAAAAAAATTATTCAATAAAATTGGAAACATCCTTCGTGTACATTGTCCGTGCTTCCAAGGTGCATGTTGTGGTGCAATATGGGTCATTTGGACAAACTATGCCATGGATGTGGCCAAAACGCTCGTCAATCGGTCTGAAACCCTAGAATGTCTGTAGGAGATAGCTCGTTTTTGCGACCTCCACTTTTGTGGAACTTTGTTTTTCCATTTTCATTATTTTATGTGGGTAGTAGGACATACATAGTGACACCACGCGAAGGCCTTGCATCATTTTGATTTTTTATGAATTTTCTAGAATTTTTTAAGCCGTTTTCGGGGAAAAGCCAAAACGGCGGGCACGACCGTGCATAGCTAGGGGTTGAATATTGATGAAATCAATGCATATCTCTGATGAAATAGGTAGTTGTGTACCTAAAAATGATTTTTCCAAAAAATCATGAGCAAGATACGATGCAGCTGCAGTTCAAATCATACCCGTTTCCAACTGAATCGGCAGGATTTGTCATTTTCAAAAGAGGTCCATGAAAACCTTTTCATGGCCAACAACTTTGTTATTTGTGAATCTAACATGGTACAGCATGCCCAAATAATACAGCCCCCATGTTTTGCAACACATTTGTGGGAGCTGCTTCACAAAAAAACGCTCTTTTGGCACCATAAAAAGGGAAAAAAATATTTTTATTCAATAAAATTGGAAACAATCCTTCGTGAACATTGTCCGTGCTTCCAAGGTGCATGTTGTGGTGCAATATGGGGTCATTTGGACAAACTATGCCATGGATGTGGCCAAAACGCTCGTCAATCGGTCCGAAACCCTAGAATGTCTGTAGGAGATAGCTCGTTTTTGCGACCTCCACTTTTGTGGAACTTTGTTTTTCCATTTTCATTATTTTAGGTGGGTAGTAGGACATACATAGTGACACCACGCGAAGGCCTTGCATCATTTTGATTTTTTATGAATTTTCTAGAATTTTTTAAGCCGTTTTCGGGGAAAAGCCAAAACGGCGGGCACGACCGTGCATAGCTAGGGGTTGAATATTGATGACTCAATGCATATCTCTGATGAAATAGGTAGTTGTGTACCTAAAAATGATTTTTCCAAAAATCATGAGCAAGATACGATGCAGCTGCAGTTCAAATCATACCCGTTTCTAGCTGAATCGGCAGGATTTTGTCATTTTCAAAAGAGGTCCATGAAAACCTTTTCATGGCCAACAACTTTGTTATTTGTGAATCTAACATGGTATAGCATGCCCAAATAATACAGCCCCCATGTTTTGCAACACATTTGTGGGAGCTGCTTCACAAAAAAACGCTCTTTTGGCACCATAAAAAGGGAAAAAAAATATTTTTATTCAATAAAATTGGAAACATTCTTCGTGAACATTGTCCGTGCTTCCAAGGTGCATGTTGTGGTGCAATATGTGGTCATTTGGACAAACTATGCCATGAATGTGGCCAAAACGCTCGTCAATCGGTCCAAAACCTAGAATGTCTGTAGGAGATAGCTCGTTTTTGCGACCTCCACTTTTGTGGAACTTGTTTTTCCATTTTCATTATTTTAGGTGGGTAGTAGGACATACATAGTGACACCACGCGAAGGCCTTGCATCATTTGATTTTTTATGAATTTTCTAGAATTTTTTAAGCGTTTTCGGGGAAAAGCCAAGACGGCGGGCACGACCGTGCATAGCTAGGGGTTGAATATTGATGAACTCAATGCATATATTTGATGAAATAGGTAGTTGTGTACCTAAAAATGATTTTTCCCAAAAATCATGAGCAAGATACGATGCAGCTGCAGTTCAAATCATACCCGTTTCCAGCTGAATCGCAGGATTTTGTCATTTTCAAAAGAGGTCCATGAAAACCTTTTCATGGCCAACAACTTTGTTATTTGTGAATCTAACATGGTACAGCATGCCCAAATAATACAGCCCCATGTTTTGCAACACTTTGTGGGAGCTGCTTCACAAAAAAACGCTCTTTTGGCACCATAAAAAGGGAAAAAAAATATTTTTATTCAATAAAATTGGAAACATCCTTCGTGAACATTGTCCGTGCTTCAAGGTGCATGTTGTGGTGCAATATGGGGTCATTTGGACAAACTATGCCATGGATGTGGCCAAAACGCTCGTCAATCGGTCTGAAACCCTAGAATGTCTGTAGGAGATAGCTCGTTTTTGCGACCTCCACTTTTGTGGAACTTTGTTTTTCCATTTTCATTATTTTAGGTGGGTAGTAGGACATACATAGTGACACCACGCGAAGGCCTTGCATCATTTTGATTTTTTATGAATTTTCTAGAATTTTTTAAGCCGTTTTCGGGGAAAAGCCAAAACGGCGGGCACGACCGTGCATATCTAGGGGTAGAATATTGATGAACTCAATGCATATCTCTGATGAAATAGGTAGTTGTGTACCTAAAAATGATTTTTCCCAAAAATCATGAGCAAGATACGATGCAGCTGCAGTTCAAATCATACCCGTTTCCAGCTGAATCGGCAGGATTTTGTCATTTTCAAAAGAGGTCCATGAAAACCTTTTCATGGCCAACAACTTTGTTATTTGTGAATCTAACATGGTATAGCATGCCCAAATAATACAGCCCCATGTTTTGCAACACATTTGTGGGAGCTGCTTCACAAAAAACGCTCTTTTGGCACCATAAAAAGGGAAAAATATTTTATTCAATAAAATTGGAAACATCCTTCGTGAACATTGTCCGTGCTTCCAAGGTGCATGTTGTGGTGCAATATGGGGTCATTTGGACAAACTATGCCATGGATGTGGCCAAAACGCTCGTCAATCGGTCCGAAACCCTAGAATGTCTGTAGGAGATAGCTCGTTTTTGCGACCTCCACTTTTGTGGAACTTTGTTTTTCCATTTCCATTATTTTAGGTGGGTAGTAGGACATACATAGTGACACCACGCGAAGGCCTTGCATCATTTTGATTTTTTATGAATTTTCTAGAATTTTTTAAGCCGTTTTCGGGGAAAATACGAAAAAACATAAATAACAAGTTTGTGCATGTATCAAAAATTGAATTTTTTTGTACTAAAGTGTTCTACATATTGTGCTGAACATTTTGACAACAAAACATCAAATTTGACCTTGTAGAACTAAAGGTATGGAATAATAAAAGAACGGTACAAAAATAAAGGAAAAAGCATTTAAATAAAATTATATAAGAGTAAAATAATAATAAGAATGAAATAATTGTACAGAATAATATACTTTGTTATTAGTGCATAGCTCTTAATTTTACAAAATTTTAGAAATTTATTTCATATCATTTGGACATTTCTTTCAAAAGTTATAGTTTTTTAATTAAAAAGGTAAAGAAAAATAAAAATACCTGTCAACACCGGTTGGTAACACCAACCGGTGTTGATAGGTCCCCTGGTTCGCGCGCAACTGCTGTGGCCCCGGGAACCTATCAACACTGGTTGGTGTTACCAACCGGTTCTGATGATGGCTATCAACACCGGTTGTAGCCACGAACCGGTGTTGATAGCCTATCAACACCGGTTCGTGGCTACAACCGGTGTTGATAGGTTGTTTAAGGGGCGGGACTTAGGCGTTTCGGGGCAATTCGCCATTTGCAGACGAACCGCCCCCGGGCTCCTCGAGACGATCGCGACGCCGCCGGCCGCCGTCCTGCTGCTCCGCCGCGCGCTGCTCCTCCGCCGCCGCTGCCGCGCGCTGCTCCTCCTCCTCCGGCAGGTCCACATCGGCCGGCCGCACCCCGCGCGCGCCTCCGCCCGCCTTTTCCGCCGCCTCCGGCCGCCGTTCCGCGCGCCTCTGATGCGTGTAAAGACACACGTCAGTTGGAAACCCCAAGAGGAAGGTATGATGAGTGCAGCAAGTTTTCCCTCAGTATGAAACCAAGGTTTATCGAACCAGTAGGAAACGAGGTTGCTTCGAAGGTGTTGGTGAAGGAGTGTAGTGCGGCGCAACACCAGGGATTCCGGTGCCAACGTGGAACCTGCACAACACAATCAAATTACTTTGCCCCAACTTAACAGTGAGGTTGTCAATCTCACCGGCTTGCTGAAAACAAAGGGTTAAACGTATCGAATGGAAAATGATGTTTGTTTGCATAAAACAAGAGAACAATGATTGCAGTAGATTGTATTTCAGATGTAAAAGAATGGACCGGGGTCCACAGTTCACTAGTGGTGTCTCTCCAATAAGATAACTAACATGCTGGGTAAACAAATTACAGCTGGGCAATTGACAATTGATAAGTGCATATAACATGCATGTGTGAGCTGTGGTGTCTACTATGAGATTCATTTGGGCATTACGACAAAGTACATAGACCGCTATCCAGCATGCATCTATGCCTAAATAGTCCACTTTCCGGTTAACATCCGTACCCCTTCCAGTATTAAGTTGCAAGCAACAGACAATTGCATTAAGTAATGTGCGTAATGTAAACAATACATTCATCCTTGAATAAAGCATTGCTGTTTTACCCCTAGTGGCAACAACACATCTACAACCTTAGAACTTGCTGTCACTATCCCAGGTTAAATAGAGGTTGAACCCAACTATCATGCATAAATACCCCCTCTTGGAGTTACAAGTATTCACTTGGCCAAGGCTTCAACAAGTAACGGAGAGCATGCAAGATCACAAATGACATAGACATGATAATATAATATTCAGCTCCACATAGGTATCAATATAAGTCAGATCCCAGCAAACACAACATGTAGCATTACAATAAGATGATCTTGATCATGATAGGCAGCTCACAAGATCTAAACATGATGGCACAAGTGGAGAAGACAACCATCTAGCTACTGCTATGGACCCATAGTCCAAGGATGAACTACTCACGCATCACTCCGGAGGCGGGCATGGCGATGTAGAGCCCTCCGGTGATGATTCCCCTCTCCGGCAGGGTGCCGGGAAGAGCTTCAGAACCCCCCGAGTTAGGGTTGACGACGGCGGCGGCAGCGAATATGTTCTGGATGAAAGGCTCGGTGTTTTAGGGTTTTCACGTCTCGGGGAATAAATAGGCGAAGGGGCGATGTCGGCGGACCCCCGAGGGGCCCAAACCACGGCGGCGCGGCGGGCCCGCGCGCCAGGTGGTTTGGCCACCTCGTGGCTCCTTCGTCTCTCTTCGGACTCCGTGTACGTGCTGGAAAAATAGGGACTGGCCTTTTGTTTCGTGCAATTCCGAGAATATTTCCAGAAGTAACTTTCTGAAACCAAAAACAGCAGAAAACAGGGAACTGGCACTGTGGCATCTTGTTAATAGGTTAGTCCCAGAAAATGCATAAAAGTGATACGAAGTGTATATAAAACATGTAGCAAATGGTATAATATAAGCATGGAACAGCAGAAATTATGGATACGTTGGAGACGTATCAAGCATCCCCAAGCTTAGTTCTACTCGTCCTCGAGTAGGTAAAACGATAACAACAAATAATTTCTGAGGAGACATGCTTTCACACAATCTTGATCAATATATTGCAAGGCTCATGTCATGAATGAAGTGACTCAAAGCAATGATCTATAGTTTGCTAACAAATAGATAAAGAGTAAACAATGAATCATATAAGCAAAAACTTTTCATGAATAGTACTTTCAAGACAAGCATCAAAAAGTTTTGCATAAGAGGTAACTCATAAAGCAATAGATTCAAAGTAAAAGGCATTGAAGCAACACAAAGGATGATTAAGTTTCAGCATTGCTTTCAACTTGTAACATGTATATCTCATGGATAGTTGTCAACATAAAGCAATATAACAAGTGCAATAAGTAAATATGTAAGAATCAATGCACACAAAGTTGACACAAGTGTTTGCTTCTAAGATAGAAAGGAGTAGGTAAACTGACTCAACATAAAGTAAAAGATAGGCCCTTCGCAGAGGGAAGCAGGGATTAAATCATGTGCTAGAGCTTTTTAAGTTTTCGAAAGCATATAGAGAGCACAAAATAAGTATTTGAGAGGTGTTTGTTGTTGTCAACGAATGGTAGTGGGCACTCTAACCCCCTTGTCAACCAGACTTTCAAGAGCGGCTCCCATGAAGGACGTTATCTCTACCAGCAAGGTAGATCATCCCTCTTCTCTTTTGTTTACACATGTATTTTAGTTTCTTTATAGATGACACTCCTCCCAACCTTTTGCTTACACAAGCCATGGCTAACCGAATCCTCGGGTGCCTTCCAACATTCACATACCATGGAGGAGTGTCTATTTGCAAAATTAAGTTGCTTACTGATAAATCAGGGCAAAACATGTGAAGAGAATTATTAATGAAAGTTGTAATTAATTGGGGCTGGGCACCCCGTTGCCAGCTCTTTTTGCAAATTATTGGATAAGCGGATGTATATGCCACTAGTCCATTGGTGAAAGTCTGTCAGAAGTAAATGACAAGATTGAAAGATAAAACACCACATACTTCCTCATGAGCTATAAAACATTGACACAAATAAGGAGTAATAAAGTTTTGAATAGTTTAAAGGTAGCACATGAAATATTTACTTGGAATGGCAGGAAATACCACATAGTAGGTAGGTATGGTGGACACAAATGGCATGGGTTTTGGCTCAAGTTTTGGATGCACGAGAAGCATTCCCTCTCAGTACAGAGTTTAGGCTAGCAAGGTTGTTTGAAGCAAACACAAGTATAAACCGGTACAGCAAGAATCACATAAAAACATATTGCAAGTATTATAAGACTCTACACTGTCTTCCTTGTTGCTCAAACATTTTACCAGAAAATATCTAGACCTTAGAGAGAACAAATATGCATCCCAAGTCTCAACAAGCTCTACGGTAGTTCTCCACTACTAGGCTTTAACTACATGATGCAAGAGCTTAAACATGATCTACTTGAGAGCTCAAAACAATTGCAAAGCATCAAATCAAAACAAGACAATGATCTACAAGAATGCATATGTCTTTTCCAATACCAACTACTACATGTAGCATTTTCTTTCTTCCAAACAAACACCAATCAATTTATTTAAACATAAACTCTCCAAATGATAATATAATGCAGCAAGAGAGTATTTATAAACAAGTGCTAACAGCTCGAAGAGATGCATGAAAAACAGGAGCTAAAAGCACTGCAGTAGCTAGTTAAGAATACTCAACAAATATAAGTGAAGAACATGAGTATTCACATGAAAAAGCGGAGCGTGTCTCTCTCCCACACAAGGATTGCTAGGATCCGAATTTATTCAAACAAAAACAAAAATAAAAACACACAGACGCTCCAAGTAAAGCGCATAAGATGTGAAAGAATTAAAATATAGTTTCACTAGAGATGACCTGATAAGTTTGTTGATGAAGAAGGGGATGCCTTGGGCATCCCCAAGCTTAGACGCTTGAGTCTCTCTGAATATGGTTGGGATGAACCACGGGGGCATCCCCAAGCTTAGGCTTTTCACTCTTCTTGATCACATAATATCACCCTTCTCGCTTGATCCTTGAAAACTTCCTTCACACCAAACTCAAGACAGTTCTCATTAGAGGGTTAGTGCATAATCAAAAATTCTCATATTCTGTAATGATACAATCAATCCCAAAGCTTCTGGACATTAGCTACAGCCACCAATGCTTTGTGGAGCAAAGAAATCCACACAAACACAGTAAAAGAGCGAATGCAAAACAAAAGGCAGAATCTGTCAAAAACAGAACAGTCTGGAATGACGAATTTTTTCGAGGCACTTAAGTTGCTCAGATGGATCTGGCCTAAAATAATGAAAGTTGCGTACATATCTCAGGAATATGCGTGATTTTTTCAGAATTTTTGAATTTTCTACAGGGAGATAAGCTCAAATCCGTGACAGCTAAAAATCTGTCACTGCGCAGAAATCCAAATCTTGCATCAACTTTCAATATAGAACTTTACTTGGCACAACATTGCGATAAAATAAAGATACAAAGGAGTTGCTACAGAAGTAACAAAACTCCTTGACTCAAAGAAAACAAAAATAACAGCAAATAAAAACGATGGGTTGTCTCCCATAAGCGCTTTTCTTTAACGCCTTTCAGCTAGGCGCAGAAAGTGAAAATCAAGTGTTGTCAAGTGGCAAATCATTCAAATCATCAAAAGCTTCTTCCAACACACAGCTTGTAACAATGGGTATCTTAGATGTTCCTGGAGGTGTTTCATTACCTTTAACCGTACTAAAAGTTTTATCAATTTTAAGCTCATAATGAGTCTTTGGTTTTGGCACTTTAGGAACATACATAAACTTTTGCTCTCTACCCACATAAACTTTCTCCTTTTTAGACTTAAGAGAAGTAAAGGTTGAACTTAAGGTTTCAATAGCTTCCTCTAACTCATCAATTCTATGATTTTGGGTGTCATGGATATTATTATCCTCAAGAACAGTGATTCTTTCATTGATGGTGGCTATTGATTCATTAGTCTTACCAATACAATCAAGAAAATTTGGAAAAAATTCTCCATAGAGTCTAACTTATTTATAACATCCTCCAAGGTGATCTCAACTTTAATATCTTTAGTGGGTGGTGTTCCTACCAAACTTTCAATAATATTACAGGCTTCTAAAGCAGGAGTACCCAAGAAATTTCCACCTGTAAGAGTGTCTAGAACATACCTATACCAACTAGAGATACCAACATAAAAGTTCCTAAGGAGGATAGTGGTAGAGTGTTTCTTAGTACATCTATGATGAGCATCACTAATTCTATACCAAGCATCTTTCAAATTTTCACCTCCTAGTTGCCTAAAAGAACGAACTTCAACTTCAGGAGCATTCATTTTGAAAAACAAAACAAACGAATTAAACAAGTAACTAATTTTTTTGTGTTTTTGATAAAGAGAGCAAACAAGACTAAATAAAAATAAACTAAGCAAGACAAATAACAAAGTAAAGAGATTGGGTGTGAGAGACTCCCCTTGCAGAAGCAATTCTGTTTTCCCCGGCAACGGCGCCAGAAAACGTGTTGATGCGTGTAAAGACACACGTCAGTTGGGAACCCCAAGAGGAAGGTATGATGAGTGCAGCAGTAAGTTTTCCCTCAGTATGAAACCAAGGTTTAATCGGACCAGTAGGAAACGAGGTTTGCTTCGAAGGTGTTGGTGAAGGAGTGTAGTGCGGCGCAACACCAGGGATTCCGGTGCCAACGTGGAACCTGCACAACACAATCAAATACTTTGCCCCAACTTAACAGTGAGGTTGTCAATCTCACCGGCTTGCTGAAAACAAAGGGTTAAACGTATCGAATGGAAAATGATGTTTGTTTGCATAAAACAGTAGAGAACAATGATTGCAGTAGATTGTATTTCAGATGTAAAAGAATGGACCGGGGTCCACAGTTCACTAGTGGTGTCTCTCCAATAAGATAACTAACATGCTGGGTAAACAAATTACAGCTGGGCAATTGACAATTGATAAGTGCATATAACATGCATGTGTGAGCTGTGGTGTCTACTATGAGATTCATTTGGGCATTACGACAAAGTACATAGACCGCTATCCAGCATGCATCTATGCCTAAATAGTCCACTTTCCGGTTAACATCCGTACCCCTTCCAGTATTAAGTTGCAAGCAACAGACAATTGCATTAAGTAATGTGCGTAATGTAAACAATACATTCATCCTTGAATAAAGCATTGCTGTTTTACCCCTAGTGGCAACAACACATCTACAACCTTAGAACTTGCTGTCACTATCCCAGGTTAAATAGAGGTTGAACCCAACTATCATGCATAAATACCCCTCTTGGAGTTACAAGTATTCACTGGCCAAGGCTTCAACAAGTAACGGAGAGCATGCAAGATCACAAATGACATAGACATGATAATATAATATTCAGCTCCACATAGGTATCAATATAAGTCAGATCCCAGCAAACACAACATGTAGCATTACAATAAGATGATCTTGATCATGATAGGCAGCTCACAAGATCTAAACATGATGGCACAAGTGGAGAAGACAACCATCTAGCTACTGCTATGGACCCATAGTCCAAGGATGAACTACTCACGCATCACTCCGGAGGCGGGCATGGCGATGTAGAGCCCTCCGGTGATGATTCCCCTCTCCGGCAGGGTGCCGGGAAGAGCTTCAGGAACCCCCCGAGTTAGGGTTGACGACGGCGGCGGCAGCGAATATGTTCTGGATGAAAGGCTCGGTGTTTTAGGGTTTTCGCGTCTCGGGGAATAAATAGGCGAAGGGGCGATGTCGGCGGACCCCCGAGGGGCCCAAACCCACTGGCGGCGCGGCAGGGGCCCGCGCCGCCTGGGGTTTGGCCTCCTCGTGGCCCCTTCGTGTCTCCTTCGGACTCCGTGTACGTGCTGGAAAAATAGGGACCTGGCCTTTTGTTTCGTGCAATTCCGAGAATATTTCCAGAAGTAACTTTCTGAAACCAAAAACAGCAGAAAACAGGGAACTGGCACTGTGGCATCTTGTTAATAGGTTAGTCCCAGAAAATGCATAAAAGTGATACGAAGTGTATACAAAACATGTAGCAAATGGTATAATATAAGCATGGAACAGCAGAAATTATGGATACGTTGGAGACGTATCAGCCTCCGCCGGCCGCGCCCGCCCGCCCGTCTCGGCTCCCGCCCTCTCCGACGCCGGCCGCCACTGCGCCTAGCGCCGGCCACGGTGAGCTCCTCCACCGGCCGGCCATGCATGTGCCATTTTTTTCAGTTTTTTTTAAAAATTAGTGTATTAGTATTAGTATTAGTATTAGTGTATTTTTAGGTCTTTTTTATATGTGTATTTTTAGTATTAGTATTAGTATTAGTATTAGTGTATTAATTAGGTCTTTTTTAGTATGTGTATCAGTATTAGTATTAGTGTGTATTAGGTCTTTTTTATATGTGTATTTTATTGTACATATTTTTAGGTCTTTTTTAGGTCTTATTTATATGTGTATTAGTATTAGTATACATTTTGTTGTCGTTAATAGATTAGTTAATAAATGTTTGCATTTTATAAATGTTTTCATTTTATATGTTTGCATTTTATAATAGGATTTATTTATTTATTTAGAAAAACCAGAAAATAGAATAAAATTAGAAAATTTATATCTTTTATTTTTAGTCAGAAAATATATATAATATACCAAAATGTTCAGAATAATGAAAACTAAATGATTATGACATTTCCAAATAATTTTGAGCAATTTGAATTTTGACAATTATTCGAAATATGATTAAATTCATTTAAATTTGATAAATTCAAAAATAGTTCAAATAAAATCAGAAAAATGCCTATGACATATCAAAATGTTCAGAAAAATGAAAACTAAATGATTATGACATTTCTAAATGATTTTGACATTTCCAAATAATTCATTTAAATTTGATAAATTCAAAAATAGTTCATTGTTGGTTTTAAATTGCTAGTTTTAATTATGTTAGTGTTAATTGCTAGTTTTAATTGTTGGTTTTCAATTTTTAGTTACTAAGTCAATTGTGTATGTGTTTATTGCTTATTACTTATTAGTTGTTATTTAAAATTCTATGTAAAATTGTTATTTAAAAGTTGCTAAGTAAAACTTGCTAAATTTTTTAGTGACATTAATTGGAGCTATGGATCCGGAGGACGCCCCCTTCGTCCTACGAGATGAGGACCAAGAAGATATCATTCAGCAGATGATATATACGAATGCCCGTGGACGACTAGTGATGACGGTGACGATGATGGTGAGGACATCACCTCACAATTTCTGAACGAATCCGGTGAGGGAGTTGAGTCCGAAGAAAGAAGGGAGGACTCTGAAAATGCGGTGAGGGACTTAGGCAGTGTTCATTAGTAGATGGATTCATTTATTTGTGTTGCACTATTTAACCAATCATTTTTCTTTTAGCCTTCTGGATCAACGAACAAAAAATCTGCTAAGAAGCAAGGTCCTCGAGGCCCGACGAAACCTCTATCGACCGAGGTTAAGTTAAATCTCATCGGATTCAGGGATAATGGCGAACCTCTTGCACCTGCAGCTAACGCCCGCAAATTTATAAATCAAGCTGGAGTTATTGTTCGGGATAATATACCGATCAGCTGTATCGACTGGCACAAGCCGAAGAACGTCCGGAGGATGCAGCTACTTATGTCAGTAATGCAATAAAAGATTTTTGTTGGGACAAGCTACTGTCAGACGGAGAAGGTCAAGGAATATACTCTGAAGAAGATGGCCATACAATTCCAGAATTGGAAGAAACGTTTATGGGAAAAATATGAAAAGGAAGATCCCGTATTCGATGGAAGATTAGAGAAGCTAAGAGACCACTGGCCCGCATTTAAGGCATATAAGCAGTCGTCTATCTCTGTGTCCCGAATAGCGACCAACAAGTTAAATGCTGAAAAGAAGAAATATTTCCATACTACGGGGTCAGGTGGCTACAAGGTTGCCATTCCTAAGTGGGAAGCATATGAAGCTAAACTGAGGCTTGCAGGGGTCACTCCACAGACAGATGGCTGGCCCGAACGGTCCAAGTTCTGGTTGTACGCGCATGGGGCAGTGTTGGACCCAAACACAGGGATGATCATTGCAAAGGGCAAATGGAAGAAGAAAATAAATGATATCGTTCCGAAGCTTACAAGCGCAATAGACATGGTTAGAAAGGGAGATTACGTCCCCGACAGAGAGAATGACGAGCTGACACTCGCTCTGGGTAATCCTGAGCACTTTGGACGAATACGAGTCTACCCAGGTGCCAACTTGAGGGAAGCATTTCTAGATTGCGCTGGAAGTTATAGAAGCCGTTCGAGAAAGAAGAAGGAGGAGTCGGACCGGTTAACAACTTTGGAACGTGAGGTTAAGGAGCTGAAGGAAGAGCGTTAGGTCGAGAAGTCGGCAGAGGCCACGAGCTGATGATGATGTGCTGTTTATTGATCAAGAGCCTCAAGGCGATGCCGCCCCATCATCCAGCCAAGAAGCAGCATGGGTTCCACGCAGCTTGAAGACTGTGGAGCAACCTACCCCGTGGATAATGTCACGGAGAAGACAGATTGCGAGCTACATGTGCCGATGAGGAACATAACCATTAAGGTGGCGGTTGGCTATGCTTTACCCAAAAGTAGAGGGAGCAATGCACCATCATCAGCCCATTCCAGCCGGCTATGCCATTGTCGGGGTGGATGACATCGAGCCGACCTATGAAACAATGGAACTTGATTATCCTGGAGGTGACGATGAGAAGACACTGGGTGATGTCAAGCACGGTATGGCCCTATGGAACAAGAAGTACATCTTCTTCTCACACCCCTTGCCAACAAGGCCACCGACTCCTCGTGGCAGTCCACGTGATCATCATCAAGCGCCACCGACTCCTCCTACAGGTAGCAGTCCGCACGATCAGCAGCAAGGGCCATCGACTGCTCCCGGTGGCAGCCCACATGAGCAGCAAAGTCCACAGCTACATGAGAGGGAACCCAGCGCGAGTCCACCATCTCCACATCCTCCGCGTCAGCAAGTGCCCGTTAAGCGGAACGGTACGCCACTAGGAAGAAACCTAGATTGGAGAAACCACTGCCGCTCTTCCGAAGCTACCTTACGAAAGAACCTACGAGGAAAACGCCGCCATCTCCGAAGCCGAGGTCAAGGAACATTTTGCTAAGAAGGTCCCGGAGATACCTTTCGTGAAGACACTTGATCCGGTGAAGGTTGTGCGTACAATTCAGAATCTTTATAACATGCCCAAATAATACAGCCCCCATGTTTTGCAACACATTTGTGGGAGCTGCTGCACAAAAAAATGCTCTTTTGGCACCATAAAAAGGGAAAAAAATATTTTTATTCAATAAAATTGGAAACATCCTTCGTGAACATTGTCCGTGCTTCCAAGGTGCATGTTGTGGTGCAATATGGGGTCATTTGGACAAACTATGCCATGGATGTGGCCAAAACTCGTCAATCGGTCCGAAACCCTAGAATGTCTGTAGGAGATAGCTCGTTTTTGCGACCTCCACTTTTGTGGAACTTTCTTTTTCCATTTTCATTATTTTAGGTGGTAGTAGTACATACATAGTGACACCACGCGAAGGCCTTGCATCATTTTGATTTTTTATGAATTTTCTAGAATTTTTAAGCCGTTTTCGGGGAAAAGCCAAAACGGCGGGCACGACCGTGCATAGCTAGGGGTTGAATATTGATGAACTCAATGCATATCTCTAATGAAATAGGTAGTTGTGTACCTAAAATGATTTTTCCAAAATCATGAGCAAGATACGATGCAGCTGCAGTTCAAATCATACCCGTTTCCAACTGAATCGGCAGAATTTGTCATTTTCAAAAGAGGTCCATGAAACCTTTTCATGGCCAACAACTTTGTTATTTGTGAATCTAACATGGTATAGCATGCCCAAATAATACAGCCCCCATGTTTTGCAACACATTTGTGGGAGCTGCTTCACAAAAAAACGCTCTTTGGCACCATAAAAAGGGAAAAAAAATATTTTTATTCAATAAAATTGGAAACATCCTTCGTGAACATTGTCCGTGCTTCCAAGGTGCATGTTGTGGTGCAATATGGGGTCATTTGGGCAAACTATGCCATGGATGTTGCCAAAACGCTCGTCAGTCGGTCCGAAACTCTAGAATGTCTGTAGGAGATAGCTCGTTTTTGCGACCTCCACTTTTGTGGAACTTTGTTTTTCCATTTCCATTATTTTAGGTGGGTAGTAGGACATACATAGTGACACCACGCGAAGGCCTTGCATCATTTTGATTTTTTTATGAATTTTCTAGAATTTTTTAAGCCGTTTTCGGGGAAAAGCCAAAACGGCGGGCACGACCGTGCATAGCTAGGGGTTGAATATTGATGAACTCAATGCATATCTCTGATGAAATAGGTAGTTGTGTACAAAAATGATTTTTGCCAAAAATCATGAGCAAGATACGATGCAGCTGCAGTTCAAATCATACCCGTTTCCAGCTGAATCGGCAGGATTTTGTCATTTTCAAAAGAGGTCCATGAAAACCTTTTCATGGCAAAAATTTGTTATTTGTGAATCTAAAATGGTCTACTTTCCCAAATAATACAGCCCCCATGTTTTGCAACACATTTGTGGGAGCTGCTTCACAAAAAAACGCTCTTTTGGCACCATAAAAAGGAAAAAAATATTTTATTCAATAAAATTGGAAACATCCTTCGTGAACATTGTCCGTGCTTCCAAGGTGCTGTTGTGGTGCAATATGGGTCATTTGGACAAACTATGCCAGGGATGTGGCCAAACGCTCGTCAATCGGTCCGAAACCCTAGAATGTCTGTAGGAGATAGCTCGTTTTTGCGACCTCCACTTTTGTGGAACTTTGTTTTTCCATTTCCATTATTTTAGGTGGGTGGTAGTACATACATAGTGACACCACGCGAAGGCCTTGCATCATTTTCATTTTTATGAATTTTCTAGAATTTTTTAAGCCGTTTTCGGGGAAAAGCCAAAACGGCGGGCACGACCGTGCATAGCTAGGGGTTGAATATTGATGAACTCAATGCATATCTCTGATGAAATAGGTAGTTGTGTACCTAAAAATGATTTTTCCAAAAATCATGAGCAATATACGATGCAGCTGCAGTTCAAATCATACCCGTTTCCAACTGAATCGGCAGGATTTTGTCATTTATAAAAGAGGTCCATGAAAACCTTTTCATGGCCAACAACTTTGTTATTTGTGAATCTAACATGGTACAGCATGCCCAAATAATACAGCCCCCATGTTTTGCAACATTTGTGGGAGCTGCTTCACAAAAAACGCTCTTTTGGCACCATAAAAAGGGAAAAAAATATTTTTATTCAATAAAATTGGAAACATCCTTCGTGAACATTGTCCGTGCTTCCAAGGTGCATGTTGTGGTGCAATATGGGGTCATTTGGACAAACTATGCCATGGATGTGGCCAAAACGCTCGTCAATCGGTCCGAAACCCTAGAATGTCTGTAGGAGATAGCTCGTTTTTGCGACCTCCACTTTGTGGAACTTTCTTTTTCCATTTTCATTATTTTAGGTGGGTAGTAGTACATACATAGTGACACCACGCGAAGGCCTTGCATCATTTTGATTTTTTATGAATTTTCTAGAATTTTTAAGCCGTTTTCGGGGAAAAGCCAAAACGGCGGGCACGACCGTGCATAGCTAGGGGTTGAATATTGATGAACTCAATGCATATCTCTAATGAAATAGGTAGTTGTGTACCTAAAAATGATTTTTCCCAAAAATCATGAGCAAGATACGATGCAGCTGCAGTTCAAATCATACCCGTTTCCAACTGAATCGGCAGAATTTTGTCATTTTCAAAAGAGGTCCATGAAAACCTTTTCATGGCCAACAACTTTGTTATTTGTGAATCTAACATGGTATAGCATGCCCAAATAATACAGCCCCCATGTTTTGCAACACATTTGTGGGAGCTGCTTCACAAAAAAACGCTCTTTTGGCACCATAAAAAGGGAAAAAAATATTTTTATTCAATAAAATTGGAAACATCCTTCGTGAACATTGTCCGTGCTTCCAAGGTGCATGTTGTGGTGCAATATGGGGTCATTTGGGCAAACTATGCCATGGATGTTGCCAAAACGCTCGTCAGTCGGTCCGAAACTCTAGAATGTCTGTAGGAGATAGCTCGTTTTTGCGACCTCCACTTTTGTGGAACTTTGTTTTTCCATTTCCATTATTTTAGGTGGGTAGTAGGACATACATAGTGACACCACGCGAAGGCCTTGCATCATTTTGATTTTTTTATGAATTTTCTAGAATTTTTTAAGCCGTTTTCGGGGAAAAGCCAAAACGGCGGGCACGACCGTGCATAGCTAGGGGTTTGAATATTGATGAACTCAATGCATATCTCTGATGAAATAGGTAGTTGTGTACCTAAAAATGATTTTTGCCAAAAATCATGAGCAAGATACGATGCAGCTGCAGTTCAAATCATACCCGTTTCCAGCTGAATCGGCAGGATTTTGTCATTTTCAAAAGAGGTCCATGAAAACCTTTTCATGGCCAAAAAATTTGTTATTTGTGAATCTAAAATGGTCTAGCTTTCCAAATAATACAGCCCCCTGTTTTGCAACACATTTGTGGGAGCTGCTTCACAAAAAAACGCTCTTTTGGCACCATAAAAAGGGAAAAAAATATTTTTATTCAATAAAATTGGAAACATCCTTCGTGAACATTGTCCGTGCTTCCAAGGTGCATGTTGTGGTGCAATATGGGGTCATTTGGACAAACTATGCCAGGGATGTGGCCAAAACGCTCGTCAATCGGTCCGAAACCCTAGAATGTCTTAGGAGATAGCTCGTTTTTGCGACCTCCACTTTTGTGGAACTTTGTTTTTCCATTTCCATTATTTAGGTGGGTGGTAGTACATACATAGTGACACCACGCGAAGGCCTTGCATCATTTTCATTTTTTATGAATTTTCTAGAATTTTTTAAGCCGTTTTCGGGGAAAAGCCAAAACGGCGGGCACGACCGTGCATAGCTAGGGGTTGAATATTGATGAACTCAATGCATACCTCTGATGAAATAGGTAGTTGTGTACCTAAAAATGATTTTTCCAAAAAATCATGAGCAATATACGATGCAGCTGCAGTTCAAATCATACCCGTTTCCAACTGATTCGGCAGGATTTTGTCATTTATAAAAGAGGTCCATGAAAACCTTTTCATGGCCAACAACTTTGTTATTTGTGAATCTAACATGGTACAGCATGCCCAAATAATACAGCCCCATGTTTTGCAACACATTTGTGGGAGCTGCTTCACAAAAAAACGCTCTTTTGGCACCATAAAAAGGGAAAAAAATTTATTCAATAAAATTGGAAAATCCTTCGTGTACATTGTCCGTGCTTCCAAGGTGCATGTTGTGGTGCAATATGGGGTCATTTGGACAAACTATGCCATGGATGTGGCCAAAACGCTCGTCAATCGGTCTGAAACCCTAGAATGTCTGTAGGAGATAGCTCGTTTTTGCGACCTCCACTTTTGTGGAACTTTGTTTTTCCATTTTCATTATTTTAGGTGGGTGGTAGTACATACATAGTGACACCACGCGAAGGCCTTGCATCATTTTCATTTTTTATGAATTTTCTAGAATTGTTTAAGCCGTTTTCGGGAAAAGCCAAAACGGCGGGCACGACCGTGCATAGCTAGGGGTTGAATATTGATGAACTCAATGCATATCTCTGATGAAATAGGTAGTTGTGTACCTAAAAATGATTTTTCCAAAAAATCATGAGCAAGATACGATGCAGCTGCAGTTCAAATCATACCCGTTTCCAACTGAATCGGCAGGATTTTGTCATTTATAAAAGAGGTCCATGAAAACCTTTTCATGGCCAACAACTTTGTTATTTGTGAATCTAACATGGTACAGCATGCCCAAATAATACAGCCCCCATGTTTTGCAACACATTTGTGGGAGCTGCTTCACAAAAAAACGCTCTTTTGGCACCATAAAAAGGGAAAAAAAATTATTCAATAAAATTGGAAACATCCTTCATGTACATTGTCCGTGCTTCCAAGGTGCATGTTGTGGTGCAATATGGGGTCATTTGGACAAACTATGCCATGGATGTGGCCAAAACGCTCGTCAATCGGTCTGAAACCCTAGAATGTCTGTAGGAGATAGCTCGTTTTTGCGACCTCCACTTTTGTGGAACTTTGTTTTTCCATTTTCATTATTTTAGGTGGGTAGTAGGACATACATAGTGACACCACGCGAAGGCCTTGCATCATTTTGATTTTTTATGAATTTTCTAGAATTTTTTAAGCCGTTTTCGGGGAAAAGCCAAAACGGCGGGCACGACCGTGCATAGCTAGGGGTTGAATATTGATGAACTCAATGCATATCTCTGATGAAATAGGTAGTTGTGTACCTAAAAATGATTTTTCCCAAAAATCATGAGCAAGATACGATGCAGCTGCAGTTCAAATCATACCCGTTGCCAACTGAATCGGCAGGATTTTGTCATTTTCAAAAGAGGTCCATGAAAACCTTTTCATGGCCAACAACTTTGTTATTTGTGAATCTAACATGGTACAGCATGCCAAATAATACAGCCCCCATGTTTTGCAACACATTTGTGGGAGCTGCTTCACAAAAAAACGCTCTTTTGGCACCATAAAAAGGGAAAAAAAATATTTTTATTCAATAAAATTGGAAACATCCTTCGTGAACATTGTCCGTGCTTCCAAGGTGCATGTTGTGGTGCAATATGGGGTCATTTGGACAAACTATGCCATGGATGTGGCCAAAACGCTCGTCAATCGGTCCGAAACCCTAGAATGTTGTAGGAGATAGCTCGTTTTTGCGACCTCCACTTTGTGGAACTTTGTTTTTCCATTTTCATTATTTTAGGTGGGTGTAGACATACATAGTGACACCACGCGAAGGCCTTGCATCATTTTTTTTTTTATGAATTTTCTAGAATTGTTTAAGCCGTTTTCGGGAAAAGCCAAACGGCGGGCACGACCGTGCATAGCTAGGGGTTGAATATTGATGAACTCAATGCATATCTCTGATGAAATAGGTAGTTGTGTACCTAAAAATGATTTTTCCAAAAATCATGAGCAAGATACGATGCAGCTGCAGTTCAAATCATACCCGTTTCCAACTGAATCGGCAGGATTTTGTCATTTATAAAAGAGGTCCATGAAAACCTTTTCATGGCCAACAACTTTGTTATTTGTGAATCTAACATGGTACAGCATGCCCAAATAATACAGCCCCCATGTTTTGCAACACATTTGTGGGAGCTGCTTCACAAAAAAAACGCTCTTTTGGCACCATAAAAAGGGAAAAAAATTATTCAATAAAATTGGAAACATCCTTCATGTACATTGTCCGTGCTTCCAAGGTGCATGTTGTGGTGCAATATGGGGTCATTTGGACAAACTATGCCATGGATGTGGCCAAAACGCTCGTCAATCGGTCGAAACCCTAGAATGTCTGTAGGAGATAGCTCGTTTTTGCGACCTCCACTTTTGTGGAACTTTGTTTTTCCATTTTCATTATTTTAGGTGGGTAGTAGGACATACATAGTGACACCACGCGAAGGCCTTGCATCATTTTGATTTTTATGAATTTTCTAGAATTTTTTAAGCCGTTTTCGGGGAAAAGCCAAAACGGCGGGCACGACCGTGCATAGCTAGGGGTTGAATATTGATGAACTCAATGCATATCTCTGATGAAATAGGTAGTTGTGTACCTAAAAATGATTTTTCCCAAAAATCATGAGCAAGATACGATGCAGCTGCAGTTCAAATCATACCCGTTTCCAACTGAATCGGCAGGATTTTGTCATTTTCAAAAGAGGTCCATGAAAACCTTTTCATGGCCAACAACTTTGTTATTTGTGAATCTAACATGGTACAGCATGCCCAAATAATACAGCCCCCATGTTTTGCAACACATTTGTGGGAGCTGCTTCACAAAAAAACGCTCTTTTGGCACCATAAAAAGGGAAAAAAATATTTTTATTCAATAAAATTGGAAACATCCTTCGTGAACATTGTCCGTGCTTCCAAGGTGCATGTTGTGGTGCAATATGGGGTCATTTGGACAAACTATGCCATGGATGTGGCCAAACCGCTCGTCAATCGGTCCGAAACCCTAGAATGTCTGTAGGAGATAGCTCGTTTTTGCGACCTCCACTTTTGTGGAACTTTGTTTTTCCATTTCATTATTTTAGGTGGGTAGTAGGACATACATAGTGACACCACGCGAAGGCCTTGCATCATTTTGATTTTTATGAATTTTCTAGAATTTTTTAAGCTGTTTTCGGGGAAAAGCCAAAACGGCGGGCACGACCGTGCATAGCTAGGGGTTGAATATTGATAAACTCAATGCATATCTCTGATGAAATAGGTAGTTGTGTACCTAAAAATGATTTTTCCAAAAATCATGAGCAAGATACGATGCAGCTGCAGTTCAAATCATACCCGTTTCCAACTGAATCGGCATGATTTTGTCATTTTCAAAAGAGGTCCATGAAAACCTTTTCATGGCCAACAACTTTGTTATTTGTGAATCTAACATGGTACAGCATGCCCAAATAATACAGCCCCCATGTTTTGCAACACATTTGTGTGAGCTGCTTCACAAAAAAAACGCTCTTTTGGCACCATAAAAAGGGAAAAAATATTTTTATTCAACAAAATTGGAAACATCCTTCGTGAACATTGTCCGTGCTTCCAAGGTGCATGTTGTGGTGCAATATTGGGTCATTTGGACAAACTATGCCATGGATGTGGCCAAAACTCGTCAATCGGTCCGAAACCATAGAATGTCTGTAGGAGATAGCTCGTTTTTGCGACCTCCACTTTTGTGGAACTTTGTTTTTCCATTTTCATTATTTTAGGTGGGTAGTAGGACATACATAGTGACACCACGTGAAGGCCTTGCATCATTTGATTTTTTATGAATTTTCTAGAATTTTTTAAGCCGTTTTCGGGAAAAAGCCAAACGGCGGACACGACCGTGCATAGCTAGGGGTTGAATATTGATGAACTCAATGCATATCTCTGATGAAATAGGTAGTTGTGTACCTAAAAATGATTTTTCCCAAAAATCATGAGCAAGATACGATGCAGCTGCAGTTCAAATCATACCCGTTTCCAGCTGAATCGGCAGGATTTTGTCATTTTCAAAAGAGGTCCATGAAAACCTTTTCATGGCCAACAACTTTGTTATTTGTGAATCTAACATGGTACAGCATGCCCAAATAATACAGCCCCCATGTTTTGCAACACATTTGTGGGAGCTGCTTCACAAAAAAACGCTCTTTTGGCACCATAAAAAGGGAAAAAAAATATTTTTATTCAATAAAATTGGAAACATCCTTCGTGAACATTGTCCGTGCTTCCAAGGTGCATGTTGTGGTGCAATATGGGGTCATTTGGACAAACTATGCCATGGATGTGGCCAAAACGCTCGTCAATCGGTCCGAAACCCTAGAATGTCTGTAGGAGATAGCTCGTTTTTGCGACCTCTACTTTTGTGGAACTTTGTTTTTCCATTTTCATTATTTTAGGTGGGTAGTAGGACATACATAGTGACACCACGCGAAGGCCTTGCATCATTTTGATTTTTTATGAATTTTCTAGAATTTTTTAAGCCGTTTTCGGGGAAAAGCCAAAACGGCGGGCACGACCGTGCATAGCTAGGGGTTGAATATTGATGAACTCAATGCATATCTCTGATGAAATAGGTAGTTGTGTACCTAAAAATGATTTTTCCCAAAAATCATGAGCAAGATACGATACAGCTGCAGTTCAAATCATACCCGTTTCCAACTGAATCGGCAGGATTTTGTCATTTTCAAAAGAGGTCCATGAAAACCTTTTCATGGCCAACAACTTTGTTATTTGTGAATCTAACATGGTATAGCATGCCCAAATAATACAGCCCCCGTGTTTTGCAACACATTTGTGGGAGCTGCTTCACAAAAAAACGCTCTTTTGGCACCATAAAAAGGGAAAAAAATATTTTTATTCAATAAAATTGGAAACATCCTTCGTGAACATTGTCCGTGCTTCCAAGGTGCATGTTGTGGTGCAATATGGGGTCATTTGGACAAACTATGCCATGGATGTGGCCAAAACGCTCGTCAATCGGTCCGAAACCCTAGAATGTCTGTAGGAGATAGCTCGTTTTTGCGACCTCCACTTTTGTGGAACTTTGTTTTTCCATTTCCATTATTTTAGGTGGGTAGTAGGACATACATAGTGACACCACGCGAAGGCCTTGCATCATTTTGATTTTTTATGAATTTCCTAGAATTTTTTAAGCCGTTTTCGGGGAAAATACGAAAAAACATAAATAACAAGTTTGTGCATGTATCAAAATTGAATTTTTTTGTACTAAAGTGTTCTACATATTGTGCTGAACATTTGACAACAAAAACATCAAATTTGACCTTGTAGAACTAAAGGTATGGAATAATAAAAGAAACGGTACAAAAATAAAGGAAAAAGCATTTAAATAAAATTATATAAGAGTAAAATAATAATAAGAATGAAATAATTGTACAGAATAATAATACTTTGTTATTAGTGCATAGCTCTTAATTTTACAAAATTTTAGAAATTTATTTCATATCATTTGGACATTTCTTTCAAAAGTTATAGTTTTTTTAATTAAAAAGGTAAAGAAAAATAAAAATACCTATCAACACCGGTTGGTACCGGTTGGTAACACCAACCGGTGTTGATAGGTCCCCTGGTTCGCGCGCAACTGCTGTGGCCCGGGAACCTATCAGCACTGGTTGGTGTTACCAACCGGTTCTGATGATGGCTATCAACACCGGTTGTAGCCACGAACCGGTGTTGATAGCCTATCAACACCGGTTCGTGGCTACAACCGTGTTGATAGGTTGTTTAAGGGGCGGGACTTAGGCGTTTCGGGGGCAATTCGCCATTTGCAGACGAACCGCCCCCGGGCTCCTCGAGACGATCGCGACGCCGCCGGCCGCCGTCCTGCTGCTCCGCCGCGCGCTGCTCCTCCCATCGCCGCTGCCGCGCTGCTCCTCCCGCCGCCGCTGCCGCGCGCTGCTCCTCCTCCTCCGGCAGGTCCACATCGGCGGCCGCACCCGCACGCGCCTCCGCCACTGGCCGCACGTCGCCGTCGCCGCCTTTTCCGCCGCCTCCGGCCGCCGTTCCGCGCGCCTCCGCCGGCCGCGCCCGCCCGCCCCGTCTCGGCTCCCGCCCTCTCCGACGCCGGCCGCCACTGCGCCTAGCGCCGACCACGGTGAGCTCCTCCACCGGCCGGCCATGCATGTGCCATTTTTTTTAGTTTTTTTAAAAAATTAGTGTATTAGTATTAATATTAGTATTAGTGTATTTTTAGGTCTTTTTTATATGTGTATTTTTAGTATTAGTATTAGTATTAGTATTAGTGTATTAATTAGGTCTTTTTTAGTATGTGTATTAGTATTAGTATTAGTGTGTATTAGGTCTTTTTTATATGTGTATTTTTATTGTACATATTTTTAGGTCTTTTTTAGGTCTTATTTATATGTGTATTAGTATTAGTATACATTTTGTTGTCGTTAATAGATTAGTTAATAAATGTTTGCATTTTATAAATGTTTTCATTTTATAATGTTTGCATTTTATAATAGGATTTATTTATTTATTTAGAAAAACCAGAAAATAGAATAAAATTAGAAAATTTATATCTTTTATTTTTTTAGTCAGAAAATTATATATAATATACCAAAATGTTCAGAATAATGAAAACTAAATGATTATGACATTTCCAAATAATTTTGAGCAATTTGAATTTTGACAATTATTCGAAATATGATTAAATTCATTTAAATTTGATAAATTCAAAAATAGTTCAAATAAAATCAGAAAAAATGCCTATGACATATCAAAATGTTCAGAAAAATGAAAACTAAATTATTATGACATTTCTAAATGATTTTGACATTTCCAAATAATTCATTTAAATTTGATAAATTCAAAAATAGTTCATTGTTGGTTTTAAATTGCTAGTTTTAATTATGTTAGTGTTAATTGCTAGTTTTAATTGTTGGTTTTCAATTTTTAGTTACTAAGTCAATTGTGTATGTGTTTATTGCTTATTACTTATTAGTTGTTATTTAAAATTCTATGTAAAATTTGTTATTTAAAAGTTGCTAAGTAAAACTTGCTAAATTTTTTTAGTGACATTAATTGGAGCTATGGATCCGGAGGACGCCCCCTTCGTCCTACGAGATGAGGACCAAGAAGATATCATTCAGCAGATGATATATACGAATGCCCGTGGACGACTAGATGATGACGGTGACGATGATGGTGAGGACATCACCTCACAATTTCTGAACGAATCCGGTGAGGGAGTTGAGTCCGAAGAAAGAAGGGAGGACTCTGAAAATGCGGTGAGGGACTTAGGCAGTGTTCATTAGTAGATGGATTCATTTATTTGTGTTGCACTTTTAACCAATCATTTTTCTTTTAGCCTTCTGGATCAACGAACAAAAAATCTGCTAAGAAGCAAGGTCCTCGAGGCCCGACGAAACCTCTATCGACCGAGGTTAAGTTAAATCTCACCGGATTCAGGGATAATGGCGAACCTCTTGCACCTGCAGCTAACGCCCGCAAATTTATAAATCAAGCTGGAGTTATTGTTCGGGATAATATACCGATCAGCTGTATCGACTGGCACAAGCCGAAGAACGTCCCGGAGGATGCAGCTACTTATGTCAGTAATGCAATAAAAGATTTTTGTTGGGACAAGCTACTGTCATACTTCAACCTTCCTGAAAACTTCTCGGAAGGACAGACGGAGAAGGTCAAGGAATATACTCTGAAGAAGATGGCCATACAATTCCAGAATTGGAAGAAACGTTTATGGGAAAATATGAAAAGGAAGATCCCGTATTCGATGGAAGATTAGAGAAGCTAAGAGACCACTGGCCCGCATTTAAGGCGTATAAGCAGTCGTCTATCTCTGTGTCCCGAATAGCGACCAATAAGTTAAATGCTGAAAAGAAGAAATATTTCCATACTACGGGGTCAGGTGGCTACAAGGTTGCCATTCCTAAGTGGGAAGCATATGAAGCTAAACTGAGGCTTGCAGGGGTCACTCCACAGACAGATGGCTGGCCCGAACGGTCCAAGTTCTGGTTGTACGCGCATGGGGCAGTGTTGGACCCAAACACAGGGATGATCATTGCAAAGGGCAAATGGAAGAAGAAAATAAATGATATCGTTCCGAAGCTTACAAGCGCAATAGACAGGGTTAGAAAGGGAGATTACGTCCCCGACAGAGAGAATGACGAGCTGACACTCGCTCTGGGTAATCCTGAGCACTTTGGACGAATACGAGTCTACCCAGGTGCCAACTTGAGGGAAGCATTTCCAGATTGCGCTGGAAGTTATAGAAGCCGTTCGAGAAAGAAGAAGGAGGAGTCGGACCGGTTAACAACTTTGGAACGTGAGGTTAAGGAGCTGAAGGAAGAGCGTAGGTCGAGAAGTCGGCAGAGGCCACGAGCTGATGATGATGTGCTGTTTATTGATCAAGAGCCTCAAGGCGATGCCGCCCCATCATCCCAGCCAAGAAGCAGCGTGGGTTCCACGCAGCTTGAAGACTGTGGAGCAACCTACCCCGTGGATAATGTCACGGAGAAGACAGATTGCGAGCTACATGTGCCGATGAGGAACATAACCATTAAGGTGGCGGTTGGCTATGCTTACCCAAAAGTAGAGGGAGCAATGCACCATCATCAGCCCATTCCAGCCGGCTATGCCGTTGTCGGGGTGGATGACATCGAGCCGACCTATGAAACAATGGAACTTGATTATCCTGGAGGTGACGATGAGAAGACACTGGGCGATGTCAAGCGCGGTATGGCCCTATGGAACAAGAAGTACATCTTCTTCTCACACCCCTTGCCAACAAGGCCACCGACTCCTCGTGGCAGTCCACGTGATCATCATCAAGCGCCACCGACTCCTCCTACAGGTAGCAGTCCGCACGATCAGCAGCAAGGGCCATCGACTGCTCCCGGTGGCAGCCCACATGAGCAGCAAAGTCCACAGCTACATGAGAGGGAACCCAGCGCGAGTCCACCATCTCCACATCCTCCGCGTCAGCAAGTGCCCGTTAAGCGGAACGGTACGCCACCTAGGAAGAAACCTAGATTGGAGAAACCACTGCCGCCTCTTCCGAAGCTACCTTACGAAAGAACCTACGAGGAAAACGCCGCCATCTCCGAAGCCGAGGTCAAGGAACATTTTGCTAAGAAGGTCCCGGAGATACCTTTCGTGAAGACACTTGATCCGGTGAAGGTTGTGCGTACAATTCAGAATCTTTATAACATGCCCAAATAATACAGCCCCCATGTTTTGCAACACATTTGTGGGAGCTGCTTCACAAAAAAACGCTCTTTTGGCACCATAAAAAGGGAAAAAATATTTTTATTCAATAAAATTGGAAACATCCTTCGTGAACATTGTCCGTGCTTCCAAGGTGCATGTTGTGGTGCAATATGGGGCCATTTGGACAAACTATGCCATGGATGTGGCCAAAACGCTCGTCAATCGGTCCGAAACCCTAGAATGTCTGTAGGAGATAGCTCGTTTTTGCGACCTCCACTTTTGTGGAACTTTGTTTTTCCATTTTCATTATTTTAGGTGGGTAGTAGGACATACATAGTGACACCACGCGAAGGCCTTGCATCATTTTGATTTTTTATGAATTTTCTAGAATTTTTTAAGCCGTTTTCGGGGAAAAGCCAAAACGGCGGGCACGACCGTGCATAGCTAGGGGTTGAATATTGATGAACTCAATGCATATCTCTGATGAAATAGGTAGTTGTGTACCTAAAAATGATTTTTCCCAAAAATCATGAGCAAGATACGATGCAGCTGCAGTTCAAATCATACCCGTTTCCAGCTGAATCGGCATGATTTTGTCATTTTCAAAAGAGGTCCATGAAAACCTTTTCATGGCCAACAACTTTGTTATTTGTGAATATAACATGGTATAGCATGCCCAAATAATACAGCCCCCATGTTTTGCAACACATTTGTGGGAGCTGCTTCACAAAAAAACGCTCTTTTGGCACCATAAAAAGGGAAAAAATATTTTTGTTCAATAAAATTGGAAACATCCTTCGTGAACATTGTCCGTGCTTCCAAGGTGCATGTTGTGGTGCAATATGGGGTCATTTGGACAAACTATGCCATGGATGTGGCCAAAACGCTCGTCAATCGGTCCGAAACCCTAGAATGTCTTTAGGAGATAGCTCGTTTTTGCGATCTCCACTTTTGTGGATTTTTTTTCCATTTCCATTATTTTAGGTGGGTAGTAGGACATACATAGTGACACCACGCGAAGGCCTTGCATCATTTTGATTTTTTATGAATTTTCTCGAATTTTTAAGCCGTTTTCGGGGAAAATACGAAAAAACATAAATAACAAGTTTGTGCACGTATCAAAATTTGAATTTTTTGTACTAAAGTGTTCTACATATTGTGCTCAACATTTTGACAACAAAAACATCAAATTTGACCTTGTAGAACTAAAGGTATGGAATAATAAAAGAAACGATAAAAAAATAAAGGAAAAAGCATTTAAATAAAATTATATAAGAGTAAAATAATAATAAGAATGAAATAATTGTACAGAATAATAATACTTTGTTATTAGTGCATAGCTCTTAATTTTACAAAATTTTAGAAATTTATTTCATATCATTTGGACATTTCTTTCAAAAGTTATAGTTTTTTTAATAAAAAAGGTAAAGAAAAATAAAAATACCTATCAACACCGGTTGGTAACACCAACCGGTGTTGATAGGTCCCCTGGTTTCCGTGCAACTGCTGTGGCCCCGGGGAACCTATCAACACCGGTTGGTGTTACCAACCGGTTCTGATGATGGCTATCAACACCGGTTGTAGCCACGAACCGGTGTTGATAGCCTATCAACACCGGTTCGTGGCTACAACCAGTGTTGATAGGTTGTTTAAGGGGCGGGACTTAGGCGTTTCAGGGGCAATTCGCCATTTGCATACGAACCGCCCCCGGGCTCCTCGAGACGATCGCGACGCCGCCGGCCGCCGTCCTGCTGCTCCGCCGCGCGCTGCTCCTCCCGCCGCCGCTGCCGCGCGCTGCTCCTCCTCCTCCGGCAGGTCCACATCGGCCGGCCGCACCCGCGCGCGCCTCCACCACTGGACGCACGTCGCCGTCGCCGCCTTTTCCGCCGCCTCCGGCCGCCGTTCCGCGCGCCTCCGCCGGCCGCGCCCGCCCGCCCCGTCTCGGCTCCCGCCCTCTCCGACGCCGGCCGCCACTGCGCCTAGCGCCGGCCACGGTGAGCTCCTCCACCGGCCGGCCATGCATGTGCCATTTTTTTCAGTTTTTTTTTAAATTAGTGTATTAGTATTAGTATTAGTATTAGTGTATTTTTAGGTCTTTTTTATATGTGTATTTTTAGTATTAGTATTAGTATTAGTATTAGTGTATTAATTAGGTCTTTTTTAGTATGTGTATTAGTATTAGTATTAGTGTGTATTAGGTCTTTTTTATATGTGTATTTTTATTGTACATATTTTTAGGTCTTTTTTAGGTCTTATTTATATGTGTATTAGTATTAGTATACATTTTGTTGTCGTTAATAGATTAGTTAATAAATGTTTGCATTTTATAAATGTTTTCATTTTATAATGTTTGCATTTTATAAATTTTTTCATTTTATAATGTTTGCATTTTATAATAGGATTTATTTATTTATTTAGAAAAACCAGAAAATAGAATAAAATTAGAAAATTTATATCTTTTATTTTTTTAGTCAGAAAATTATATATAATATACCAAAATGTTCAGAAAAATGAAAACTAAATGATTATGACATTTCCAAATAATTTTGAGCAATTTTAATTTTGACAATTATTCGAAATATGATTAAATTCATTTAAGTTTGATAAATTCAAATATAGTTCAAATAAAATCAGAAAAAATGCCTATGACATATCAAAATGTTCAGAAAAATGAAAACTAAATGATTATGACATTTCTAAATGATTTTGACATTTCCAAATAATTCATTTAAATTTGATAAATTCAAAAATAGTTCATTGTTGGTTTTAAATTGCTAGTTTTAATTATGTTAGTGTTAATTGCTAGTTTTAATTGTTGGTTTTCAATTTTTAGTTACTAAGTCAATTGTGTATGTGTTTATTGCTTATTACTTATTAGTTGTTATTTAAAATTCTATGTAAAATTTGTTATTTAAAAGTTGCTAAGTAAAACTTGCTAAATTTTTTTAGTGACATTAATTGGAGCTATGGATCCGGAGGACGCCCCCTTCGTCCTACGAGATGAGGACTGATAACCCACAAGTATAGGGGATCGCGTGTAGCCTTTTCGATAAGTAAGAGTGTCGAACCCAACGAGGAGCTAAAGGTAGGATAAGTATTCTCTCAAGTTCTATCAACCACTGATACAACTCTACGCGCACTAAACGTTTGCATTATCTAGGAAATAAAATTACGGTAACAATACGGGTATGAGAGATAGCTTTGCAAGATAATAAATACATGAAAGTAAATGTTAGTTGCTGCAGCAATAAGATACACTAAGTAACCATATACTAACAGTACCATGAGTGTGGAAAAGTGGTGGTAATTGTGGTGGCTTTGTCCAAGATTAATTAGTGAAGACATTTAGTTCATTGTCTTTGATGCAGTTTTCAATGTGAGAGAGGCTAAATATACATGCACTCCACTACTTGGGATTACAAGTACTGTATGATTGGATTGTTAGCAAACATCCGTAAATACTAACAATGCATTAAGGTTTCCCCAACCATAGCCTTAAGTTTATGGTCCTCTTACTCCCATACGTGCAACTACCCGGTTTGAGCCCTCAGGTTTCTGTCACTCCGGCAGGACTACCCCCTTCCTTTGCACATACTACTAACCCTATGGTGTTGATCCATGCGCGCACAAGTATAATGGACACCAAAGGACAGTACCATATCAACATACAACTCTAATGAACGATAGACATTCAACAAAGCAATCAAAAGACAAATATACTACATAAACATGACATAGATCATAGGATAAATATTATAGCATCAAACACCATGTTTACATAGGACGGTACAGAGGTTTATGAGAGGATGAACCACTGAATACAATGAGGAGATGGTGATGGAGATGGCGGTGAAGACGTCGGAGAGGGGCAGCGCGGCGGCGCAGGGCGGCGGCGGCGCCGGCGGCGCGGGGAACTCCTTTCCCCGCCGCCGGCAAGGTTGGGGAGCGCCGCCCCTTAGCCTCCCTCCTTCATGGCTTCAAGGGAGCCCTCCCCCATGGAGATGGGGTCCATGGGGGAGGCAAAAACGTGGCTTTGGTGGCTGGAAATTCGTGGGTGGAGGAGTCCTCCACGAGTTAGGCTTCCTCCCTTTATATATCTTCTCGGATTTCCGTCACCCCCTTTTAGGGTTTCACCATATTGGGCCTCCAGGCCGCATCCGAACTCCGATTGGGCTCATCTTGGGCTCAAAATCACCGTATGGAAATTTGTGACAACTTTGCAACAATATTGGTACCCTTTTGACGTCATCTTCGAGGGTCAAACTGGCAAACTCCGAAAACAGTTCTGGGACAGATTTCAGCAAAGTTCCAATTCGACTCCAACAAGGTTTCCTCTTGTATTCTTGATAATTCCTACACATCAAAGTGTAAAACAAGAACATTGTGCACTTTTGCAACTATTAATAGGTTAGTCCAAATAAATCATAAACTTAATATAAAAACAAGTGCCAAAGACATAATATTAACATGAAACAATCAAAAATTATAGATACGTTTTGGACGTATCAACATCCCCAAGCTTAATTCCTGCTCGTCCTCGAGTAGGTAAATGATAACAAAAATAATTTTTGATTGTGAATGCTATGATCAGGTCTTTAACAATTGCATGTTGTATGGATAATAAACTTAGCAATCAAGTTACCTAATGAAAAGTATCAATCAACTAAAAGTTCATAATATGAAATTTATAAACATCAACAAGATTGTAATGATCATAATAAAGCATGGTAGAGTGGTATCTCGCTTGCCCGTAATTGTACAGCAAAACATAAATGCCCAGGCACCTTTGAAGTTCAAGGGAAGACTAGAAGTAAAGATATCAAAGATAAAAGCATCAAAGTTATACCACAGTTAACATCATTCAGGGACAAGCACATTACACTAAGAATGACAACTATGCTCTCGAAAAAGTGCTCAAAGAAAGGATGGTGACTCGACATGAAAGTAAAAGATTGACCCTTCGCAGAGGGAAGCAGGGATTATCATGTGCTAGAGCTTTTCATTTTTTTTAAACAGAAGCAAAATTGTTTTGGGAAGTGTTTGTTGTTGTCAACGAATGGTAGTGGGTACTCTAACCCCCTTGTCAACCAGACTTTCAAGAGCGGCTCCCATGAAGGACGTTATTTCTACCAGCAAGGTAGATCATCCCTCTTCTCTTTTGTTTACACATGTATTTTAGTTTCATTATGGGTGACACTCCCCCCAACCTTTGCTTGCTCAAGCCATGGCTAACCGAATCCTCGGGTGCCTTCCAACATTGACATACCATGGAGGAGTGTCTATTTGCAAATTAAGTTGCTTACTGATAAATCAGGGCAAAACATGTGAAGAGAATTATTAATGAAAGTTGTAATTAATTGGGACTGGGCACCCCATTTGCCAGCTCTTTTTGCAAGTTATTGGATAAGCGGATGTATATGCCACTAGTCCATTGGTTGAAAGTCGGTGACAAGGTTGAAAGATAAAACACCACATACTTCCTCATGAGCTATAAAACATTGACACAAAATGAGAAGTATTTTGAAGGTTTTAAAGGTAGCACATAAAAATTTACTTGAATGGTTTGAAATGCCATGCATAGGTATTTATGGTGGACACTTTGGAATAACTTGGTTTTCATGGTTTTGGAAGCACGAGCAGCATTCCCGCTCAGTGCAAGTGGAGGCTAGCAATAGACTGGGAAGCGACAATCAAGAGAGCAATAACTGTCATAATCATGCTTGCGACAAAATGAAATTAATTGAGGCATAAAAGTGATACAAGAACTCTGAGTCAAAATAAATCATCAAGGCTTAATTGACTTTTGTTTTTCAGTCATATGCATGCGTGAGCATGTGCCAAGTCAATTCAAAAGAATTATTCAAAGGAGGATACCACAAGACCATAACATCTAAGATAAATACCACAAGTCAATTCACACATCATTTTTAAGTTTCATCAAATAATCCATTAACCAAGTAAATGTTGAAAACAGAAGATAAATAAAATATGTGAGGATCCACTTATTAATGTAACCGGTGTTTGATGCTAAGATAAATAGATAATAAGATACAGCCGCTTCAAGTTTAGTAAAGTTCATATGTTGCTCAAAAAACAAAGTTTGAAGGTTTGCAAACCGAGGGGTTATTGATGAAGAGGGATGCGGGGACATCCCCAAGCTTATGACTTTGGCCATTCTTCAACATTTCACAATTTGGTGTTCCTTCATTCTCTGTGAAAAAACTTCAACACAAAAACTTTCCCATTCTTTTCTGCGGTTAGACATTAGTGCAATAAATAATATTTCCCAAGTGCTGCTATTAAACCAAATCAAATTTTGTTTTTAAGTTACAGAAAGTTTGCTTAAATGGCCAACTTATAAATGAAAGGTAAGAACCATTAAAAATCAAATGAAAACGAAAAGAGGCCACTCTTGCAACAAAAGTCAGAATCTGTCCAGAAAAACAGCAGCTGGAAAACGCAATTTTTAGGTGCTCTTAAACATGTCCGAAATTTTAGCCAATTTTTGTGCATGTAGAATTCAGTGATACAACATCAGTAATTTTTCGTGATTTTTAGAGTTTCCAGTAAAACATGAAAAATCGCGCAATGAGCAGTAGATACCGAAAACAGAAAATCACTTTTTACAATTGTATCAACTAAGCTAAATGGGTAAAACTTGGTACTTTATTTTTGATAAACTAAGAGACCAGAGGCTAAACAAGACCTAAACATGCTAGCTACAGCAAGGAAAACTCTAAAAGAAAACCAAAAGTAACAACCAAATAAAGAACCCAACAAAGAAGCAAAACAAAAGAAAATATTTTTGTTGTTTTGAAATTATAAGTGAAAGCAAAGAAGCAATAGAACCAAATAAGAGCCTAAGAAAACTAAAGAAGGTAATACCAAGACATATAAAAGCAATTATAATACACGTTAAGACAATTCATATCATGTGGACGGGTAATATAGAGTATGAACGAGATAACCTCATGTTTGTTGATGAATAGGGGATGACTCGGGCATCCCCAAGCTTAGATGATTGTATGTTCTTGAATATGTTCTTGGGATGCACCTACACATCCCCAAGCTTGAGCTCTTGCGTCTTCTTGTTCATCTCATATCACCATATCGATTGGATCTTATAAGCTACATCCACATAAAACTTCACAAAACTCATTAGTAGGGTTAGTACTCATTAAATAAAATCCACTCATGTTCAAGCATTGACAAATTACATAATATTTATCTAATATTAGCCACTGTATATACCGAAGTTCTTATTATTTCCGTTGTCCGTCGAAAAACTAAGGAAATCAAGAGACCCTAAGTACAATATTGAATAAACACATAGAAATCTGTCAAAACTGAATAGTCTGTAAAGATGACACTTAACGAGATAGTTATATAGCTCAAATGACAAAATCAAAATTAATGAAAGACAGATAATAATCTCAGGTTTATGCACAAAAATTTCAGGTCAAAATAATATTCTGAGATTTATCACGATTTTATTTACAGAGAAGCACAAAATCTGTCTAAACAGAACAGTCAGTAAAGATCGAATTGTTCGACCTATCTACGTACCTCAAATCAGAAAAACAAAGTTAATGAAAGTTGCGTACATATCTGAGGATCACGCACGAATTTTTTCAGAATTTTTCAATTTTTCTGGAATTTTTAAAGCTCAAAACGGTGGACAGCAAAAATCTGTCCTGTGCAGAAATCCAAATCTAGCATCAACTTTCTACTAGAGATTGTTATAACCAATTTTATTTTTATGTACAGAGGTATATACACAATATTTACATGTTTTTGATGAAAAGCTTCCATGGAAAGATTTGTTTTGGTTTCATAGGCATGAACACAAGTGTTCAAGGTCGACCCCCACTTAACCATTACTCATCTTTCCAATCACTTTTCTTTTTGAAAACTTTTTAGATAACAATTACAACTAATTTTTTTGTAATTCGCATTCCCTACCCATACTAAGATAGAGAACAACTTAAAACTGAAAATAAAAATTACTTAGAGACAAAGCAAACAAGTGCACACAAGAACATTCACCTACGCTATGGCTCCCCGGCAACGGCGCCAGAAAAGGTCTTGATAACCCACAAGTATAGGGGATCGCGTGTAGCCTTTTCGATAAGTAAGAGTGTCGAACCCAACGAGGAGCTAAAGGTAGGATAAGTATTCTCTCAAGTTCTATCAACCACTGATACAACTCTACGCGCACTAAACGTTTGCATTATCTAGGAAATAAAACTACGGTAGCAATACGGGTATGAGAGATAGTTTTGCAAGATAATAAATACAAGAAAGTAAAAGTTAGTGCTGCAGCAATAAATACACTAAGTAACCATATACTAACAGTACCATGAGTGTGGAAAAGTGGTGGTAATTGTGGTGGCTTTGTCCAAGATTAATTAGTGAAGACATTTAGTTCATTGTCTTTGATGCAGTTTTCAATGTGGGAGAGGCTAAATATACATGCACTCCACTACTTGGGATTACAAGTACTATATGATTGGATTGTTAGCAAACATCCGTAAATACTAACAATGCATTAAGGTTTCCCCAACCATAGCCTTAAGTTTATGGTCCTCTTACTCCCATACGTGCAACTAACCGGTTTGAGCCTCAGGTTTCTGTCACTCCGGCAGACTACCCCCTTCCTTTGCACATACTACTAACCCTAGGGTGTTGATCCATGCGCGCACAAGTATAATGGACACCAAAGGACAGTACCATATCAACATACAACTCTAATGAACCATAGACATTCAACAAAGCAATCAAAAGACAAATAAACTACATAAACATGACATAGATCATAGGATAAATATTATAGCATCAAACACCATGTTTACATAGGACGGTACAGAGGTTTATGGAGGATGAACCACTGAATACAAGGAGGAGATGGTGATGGAGATGGCGGTGAAGACGGCGGAGAGGGGCAGCGCGGCGGCGCAGGGCGGCGGCGGCGCCGGCGGCGCGGGGAACTCCTTTCCCCGCCGCCGGCAAGTTGGGGAGCGCCGCCCCTTAGCCTCCCTCCTTCATGGCTTCTTGGGAGCCCTCCCCCATGGAGATGGGATCCATGGGGGAGGCAAAAACGTGGCTTTTGGTGGCTGAAATTCGTGGGTGGAGGAGTCCTCCACGAGTTAGGTTTCCTCCCTTTATATATCTTCTCGGATTTCCGTCACCCCCTTTTAGGGTTTCACCATATTGGGCCTACAGGCCGCATCCGAACTCCGATTGGGCTCATCTTGGGCTCAAAATCACCGTATGGAAATTTGTGACAACTTTGCAACAATATGGTACCCTTTTGACGTCATCTTCGAGGGTCAAACTGGCAAACTCCGAAAACAGTTCTGGGACAGATTTCAGCAAAGTTCCAATTCGACTCCAACAAGGTTTCCTCTTGTATTCTTGATAATTCCTACACATCAAAGTGTAAAACAAGAACATTGTGCACTTTTGCAACTATTAATAGGTTAGTCCAAATAAATCATAAACTTAATATAAAAACAAGTGCCAAAGGCATAATATTAACATGAAACAATCAAAAATTATAGATACGTTTTGGACGTATCAAGGACCAAGAAGATATCATTCAGCAGATGATATATACGAATGCCCGTGGACGACTAGATGATGACAGTGACGATGATGGTGAGGACATCACCTCACAATTTCTGAACGAATCCGGTGAGGGAGTTGAGTCCGAAGAAAGAAGGGAGGACTCTGAAAATGCGGTGAGGGACTTAGGCAGTGTTCATTAGTAGATGGATTCATTTATTTGTGTTGCACTATTTAACCAATCATTTTTCTTTTAGCCTTCTGGATCAACGAACAAAAAATCTGCTAAGAAGCAAGGTCCTCGAGGCCCGACGAAACCTCTATCGACCGAGGTTAAGTTAAATCTCACCGGATTCAGGGATAATGGCGAACCTCTTGCACCTGCAGCTAACGCCCGCAAATTTATAAATCAAGCTGGAGTTATTGTTCGGGATAATATACCGATCAGCTGTATCGACTGGCACAAGCCGAAGAACGTCCCGGAGGATGCAGCTACTTATGTCAGTAATGCAATAAAAGATTTTTGTTGGGACAAGCTACTGTCATACTTTAACCTTCCTAAAAACTTCTCGGAAGGACAGACGGAGAAGGTCAAGGAATATACTCTGAAGAAGATGGCCATACAATTCCAGAATTGGAAGAAACGTTTATGGGAGAAATATGAAAAGGAAGATCCCGTATTCGATGGAAGATTAGAGAAGCTAAGAGACCACTGGCCCGCATTTAAGGCGTATAAGCAGTCGTCTATCTCTGTGTCCCGAATAGCGACCAATAAGTTAAATGCTGAAAAGAAGAAATATTTCCATACTACGGGGTCAGGTGGCTACAAGGTTGCCATTCCTAAGTGGGAAGCATATGAAGCTAAACTGAGGCTTGCAGGGGTCACTCCACAGACAGATGGCTGGCCCGAACGGTCCAAGTTCTGGTTGTACGCGCATGGGGCAGTGTTGGACCCAAACACAGGGATGATCATTGCAAAGGGCAAATGGAAGAAGAAAATAAATGATATCGTTCCGAAGCTTACAAGCGCAATAGACAGGGTTAGAAAGGGAGATTACGTCCCCGACAGAGAGAATGACGAGCTGACACTCGCTCTGGGTAATCCTGAGCACTTTGGACGAATACGAGTCTACCCAGGTGCCAACTTGAGGGAAGCATTTCCAGATTGCGCTGGAAGTTATAGAAGCCGTTCGAGAAAGAAGAAGGAGGAGTCGGACCGGTTAACAACTTTGGAACGTGAGGTTAAGGAGCTGAAGGAAGAGCGTAGGTCGAGAAGTCGGCAGAGGCCACGAGCTGATGATGATGTGCTGTTTATTGATCAAGAGCCTCAAGGCGATGCCGCCCCATCATCCCAGCCAAGAAGCAGCGTGGGTTCCACGCAGCTTGAAGACTGTGGAGCAACCTACCCCGTGGATAATGTCACGGAGAAGACAGATTGCGAGCTACATGTGCCGATGAGGAACATAACCATTAAGGTGGCGGTTGGCTATGCTTACCCAAAAGTAGAGGGAGCAATGCACCATCATCAGCCCATTCCAGCCGGCTATGCCGTTGTCGGGGTGGATGACATCGAGCCGACCTATGAAACAATGGAACTTGATTATCCTGGAGGTGACGATGAGAAGACACTGGGCGATGTCAAGCGCGGTATGGCCCTATGGAACAAGAAGTACATCTTCTTCTCACACCCCTTGCCAACAAGGCCACCGACTCCTCGTGGCAGTCCACGTGATCATCATCAAGCGCCACCGACTCCTCCTACAGGTAGCAGTCCGCACGATCAGCAGCAAGGGCCATCGACTGCTCCCGGTGGCAGCCCACATGAGCAGCAAAGTCCACAGCTACATGAGAGGGAACCCAGCGCGAGTCCACCATCTCCACATCCTCCGCGTCAGCAAGTGCCCGTTAAGCGGAACTGTACGCCACCTAGGAAGAAACCTAGATTGGAGAAACCACTGCCGCCTCTTCCGAAGCTACCTTACGAAAGAACCTACGAGGAAAACGCCGCCATCTCCGAAGCCGAGGTCAAGGAACATTTTGCTAAGAAGGTCCCGGAGATACCTTTCGTGAAGACACTTGATCCGGTGAAGGTTGTGCGTACAATTCAGAATCTTTATAACATGCCCAAATAATACAGCCCCCATGTTTTGCAACACATTTGTGGGAGCTGCTTCACAAAAAAAACGCTCTTTTGGCACCATAAAAAGGGAAAAAATATTTTTATTCAATAAAATTGGAAACATCCTTCGTGAACATTGTCCGTGCTTCCAAGGTGCATGTTGTGGTGCAATATGGGGTCATTTGGACAAACTATGCCATGGATGTGGCCAAAACGCTCGTCAATCGGTCCGAAACCCAAGAATGTCTGTAGGAGATAGCTCGTTTTTGCGACCTCCACTTTTGTGGAACTTTGTTTTTCCATTTTCATTATTTTAGGTGGGTAGTAGGACATACATAGTGACACCACGCGAAGGCCTTGCATCATTTTGATTTTTTATGAATTTTCTAGAATTTTTTAAGCCGTTTTCGGGGGAAAGCCAAAACGGCGGGCACGACCGTGCATAGCTAGGGGTTGAATATTGATGAACTCAATGCATATCTCTGATGAAATAGGTAGTTGTGTACCTAAAAATGATTTTTCCCAAAAATCATGAGCAAGATACGATGCAGCTGCAGTTCAAATCATACCCGTTTCCAGCTGAATCGGCAGGATTTTGTCATTTTCAAAAGAGGTCCATGAAAACCTTTTCATGGCCAACAACTTTGTTATTTGTGAATCTAACATGGTATAGCATGCCCAAATAATACAGCCCCCATGTTTTGCAACACATTTGTGGGAGCTGCTTCACAAAAAAACGCTCTTTTGCCACCATAAAAAGGGAAAAATATATTTGTATTCAATAAAATTGGAAACATCCTTCGTGAACATTGTCCGTGCTTCCAAGGTGCATGTTGTGGTGCAATATGGGGTCATTTGGACAAACTATGCCATGGATGTGGCCAAAACGCTCGTCAATCGGTCCGAAACCCTAGAATGTCTGTAGGAGATAGCTCGTTTTTGCGACCTCCACTTTTGTGGAACTTTGTTTTTCCATTTCCATTATTTTAGGTGGGTAGTAGGACATACATAGTGACACCACGCGAAGGCCTTGCATCATTTTGATTTTTTATGAATTTTCTAGAATTTTTTAAGCCGTTTTCGGGGAAAATACGAAAAAACATAAATAACAAGTTTGTGCACGTATCAAAATTTGAATTTTTTTGTACTAAAGTGTTCTACATATTGTGCTGAACATTTTGACAACAAAAACATCAAATTTGACCTTGTAGAACTAAAGGTATGGAATAATAAAAGAAACGATAAAAAAATAAAGGAAAAAGCATTTAAATAAAATTATATAAGAGTAAAATAATAATAAGAATGAAATAATTGTACAGAATAATAATACTTTGTTATTAGTGCATAGCTCTTAATTTTACAAAATTTTAGAAATTTATTTCATATCATTTGGACATTTCTTTCAAAAGTTATAGTTTTTTTAATAAAAAAAACTATGAAAAATAAAAATACCTATCAACACCGGTTGGTGTTACCAACCGGTTCTGATGATGGCTATCAACACCGGTTGTAGCCACGAACCGGTGTTGATAGCCTATCAACACTGGTTCGTGGCTACAACCAGTCTTGATAGGTTGTTTAAGGGGCGGGACTTAGGCGTTTCGGGGGCAATTCGCCATTTGCAGACGAACCGCCCCCGGGCTCCTCGAGACGATCGCGACGCCGCCGGCCGCCGTCCTGCTGCTCCGCCGCGCGCTGCTCCTCCCGCCGCCGCTGCCGCGCTGCTCCTCCCGCCGCCGCTGCCGCGTGCTGCTCCTCCTCCTCCGGCAGGTCCACATCGGCCGGCCGCACCCGCGCGCGCCTCCACCACCGGCCGCACGTCGCTGTCGCCGCCTTTTCCGCCGCCTCCGGCCGCCGTTCCGCGCGCCTCCGCCGGCCGCGCTCGCCCGCCCCGTCTCGGCTCCCGCCCTCTCCGACGCCGGCCGCCACTGCGCCTAGCGCCGGCCACGGTGAGCTCCTCCACCGGCCGGCCATGCATGTGCCATTTTTTTCAGTTTTTTTTTAAAATTAGTGTATTAGTATTAGTATTAGTATTAGTGTATTTTTAGGTCTTTTTTATATGTGTATTTTTAGTATTAGTATTAGTATTAGTATTAGTGTATTAATTAGGTCTTTTTTAGTATGTGTATTAGTATTAGTATTAGTGTGTATTAGGTCTTTTTTATATGTGTATTTTTATTGTACATATCTTTAGGTCTTTTTAGGTCTTTTTTATATGTGTATTAGTATTAGTATACATTCTGTTGTCGTTAATAGATTAGTTAATAAATGTTTGCATTTTATAAATGTTTTCATTTTATAATGTTTGCATTTTATAAATGTTTTCATTTTATAATGTTTGCATTTTATAATAGGATTTATTTATTTATTTAGAAAAACCAGAAAATAGAATAAAATTAGAAAATTTATATCTTTTATTTTTTTAGTCAGAAAATTATATATAATATACCAAAATGTTCAGAAAAATGAAAACTAAATGATTATGACATTTCCAAATAATTTTGAGCAATTTGAATTTTGACAATTATTCGAAATATGATTAAATTCATTTAAATTTGATAAATTCAAAAATAGTTCAAATAAAATCAGAAAAAATGCCAATGACATATCAAAATGTTCAGAAAAATGAAAACTAAATGATTATGACATTTCTAAATGATTTTGACATTTCCAAATAATTCATTTAAATTTGATAAATTCAAAAATAGTTCATTGTTGGTTTTAAATTGCTAGTTTTAATTATGTTAGTGTTAATTGCTAGTTTTAATTGTTGGTTTTCAATTTTTAGTTACTAAGTCAATTGTGTATGTGTTTATTGCTTATTACTTATTAGTTGTTATTTAAAATTCTATGTAAAATTTGTTATTTAAAAGTTGCTAAGTAAAACTTGCTAAATTTTTTTAGTGACATTAATTGGAGCTATGGATCCGGAGGACGCCCCCTTCGTCCTACGAGATGAGGACCAAGAAGATATCATTCAGCAGATGATATATACGAATGCCCGTGGACGACTAGATGATGACGGTGACGATGATGGTGAGGACATCACCTCACAATTTCTGAACGAATCCGGTGAGGGAGTTGAGTCCGAAGAAAGAAGGGAGGACTCTGAAAATGCGGTGAGGGACTTAGGCAGTGTTCATTAGTAGATGGATTCATTTATTTGTGTTGCACTATTTAACCAATCATTTTTCTTTTAGCCTTCTGGATCAACGAACAAAAAATCTGCTAAGAAGCAAGGTCCTCGAGGCCCGACGAAACCTCTATCGACCGAGGTTAAGTTAAATCTCACCGGATTCAGGGATAATGGCGAACCTCTTGCACCTGCAGCTAACGCCCGCAAATTTATAAATCAAGCTGGAGTTATTGTTCGGGATAATATACCGATCAGCTGTATCGACTGGCACAAGCCGAAGACCGTCTCGGAGGATGCAGCTACTTATGTCAGTAATGCAATAAAAGATTTTTGTTGGGACAAGCTACTGTCATACTTTAACCTTCCTGAAAACTTCTCGGAAGGACAGACGGAGAAGGTCAAGGAATATACTTGAAGAAGATGGCCATACAATTCCAGAATTGGAAGAAACGTTTATGGGAGAAATATGAAAAGGAAGATCCCGTATTCGATGGAAGATTAGAGAAGCTAAGAGACCACTGGCCCGCATTTAAGGCGTATAAGCAGTCGTCTATCTCTGTGTCCCAAATAGCGACCAATAAGTTAAATGCTGAAAAGAAGAAATATTTCCATACTACGGGGTCAGGTGGCTACAAGGTTGCCATTCCTAAGTGGGAAGCATATGAAGCTAAACTGAGGCTTACAGGGGTCACTCCACAGACAGATGGCTGGCCCGAACGGTCCAAGTTCTGGTTGTACGCGCATGGGGCAGTGTTGGACCCAAACACAGGGATGATCATTGCAAAGGGCAAATGGAAGAAGAAAATAAATGATATCGTTCCGAAGCTTACAAGCGCAATAGATAGGGTTAGAAAGGGAGATTACGTCCCCGACAAGAGAATGACGAGCTGACACTCGCTCTGGGTAATCCTGAGCACTTTGGACGAATACGAGTCTACCCAGGTGCCAACTTGAGGGAAGCATTTCCAGATTGCGCTGGAAGTTATAGAAGCCGTTCGAGAAAGAAGAAGGAGGAGTCGGACCGGTTAACAACTTTGGAACGTGAGGTTAAGGAGCTGAAGGAAGAGGTAGGTCGAGAAGTCGGCAGAGGCCACGAGCTGATGATGATGTGTTGTTTATTGATCAAGAGCCTCAAGGCGATGCCGCCCCATCATCCCAGCCAAGAAGCAGCGTGGGTTCCACGCTTGAAGACTGTGGAGCAACCTACCCCGTGGATAATGTCACGGAGAAGACAGATTGCGAGCTACATGTGCCGATGAGGAACATAACCATTAAGGTGGCGGTTGGCTATGCTTACCCAAAAGTAGAGGGAGCAATGCACCATCATCAGCCCATTCCAGCCGGCTATGCCGTTGTCGGGGTGGATGACATCGAGCCGACCTATGAAACAATGGAACTTGATTATCCTGGAGGTGACGATGAGAAGACACTGGGCGATGTCAAGCGCGGTATGGCCCTATGGAACAAGAAGTACATCTTCTTCTCACACCCCTTGCCAACAAGGCCACCGACTCCTCGTGGCAGTCCACGTGATCATCATCAAGCGCCACCGACTCCTCCTACAGGTAGCAGTCCGCACGATCAGCAGCAAGGGCCATCGACTGCTCCCGGTGGCAGCCCACATGAGCAGCAAAGTCCACAGCTACATGAGAGGGAACCCAGCGCGAGTCCACCATCTCCACATCCTCCGCGTCAGCAAGTGCCCGTTAAGCGAACGGTACGCCACCTAGGAAGAAACCTAGATTGGAGAAACCACTGCCGCCTCTTCCGAAGCTACCTTACGAAAGAACCTACGAGGAAAACGCCGCCATCTCTGAAGCGAGGTCAAGGAACATTTTGCTAAGAAGGTCCCGGAGATACCTTTCGTGAAGACACTTGATCCGGTGAAGGTTGTGCGTACAATTCAGAATCTTTATAACCCTGGACCAGTGCCGCCTTCAGACTATGAGCGTTCTATCAATTCGGCCTATGACGAGATGGTCAAGGAGAAGACGAAGAAACCGGTAAAAAGTAAACAGGTTCCCCAGCTTGGAGAACAAGCCGTTCAATCGGTCCCCCCTCTCAAGGTGTTAGACGAGAAGGCCGTTCAAAGTCGTCAACAGGATATCGACTACCCAATGTTTGAAGTAGCATATCAATATGTGCATGGCAATAATCTGGTCGAGAATGTCTGCGCCCTACCAACACGTATGCGCAATTTCCATAAATGGTACTTGAGGACCGCAAAAGAGGGGAAAAGTCAACTCATGCTAGACGTTAAGGAGGAGCACTACTTCGCAGAATACGTCGTTTCCGTTGAATACAAAGATCTTTTTGCGTTATACAATCTCCGGGCCCTCGAAAAATCACTGTTGAGTTGCTATTGTCTGTAAGTGATCAATTTGAGAAGTCTTTAGCTCAGCCCATTCATTTGTCTTCAATTATCCTCGATTTAATCTTGTGTGCGCTACATTATGCAGATTGAAAATGCTCGAATGCAAAAGGGAAGAAATCACGGACATCGGGTTCATTGACGCGCAAGCATTGAATTATAGGACCATAGATGATCCCGTGTATAACAGGGATACACCGGAGACTTTGCTAAGGTTTTTCATGCGGCAACGGGACAAAAAAGTAGTACTTTGGCCTTACACCATCGGGTGAGTGTTATTGTCTTCTAACACATTCTATGTTGCTCACCATATGTTAAAATTTTAACTTATGAGTTATATGTATGACACTGCAGCTTCCACTTTCTTCTTTTCGGCATTAGAATGGCCGATGGATTTGTTGATGTCTATGACTCACTAGACATTTAACCTATAGAGTACAAGTCATGTTTTGATCTGGTCACAAGGTAATTTTAATTCTTATCGGCTTTTTCGTTAATTTCCTAATATCAACAAATTAATAACTCTTTTATGCGTTTTATTTGTCGGGCAGCGTATGGCAAACGGTCCTCAAGGAAGACCCCACCGGTGGATGGCCATCGAAGCTGACATGGCGTGCCAAAGTAAGTATAATACTACCTAGGTCCACACACCTTTATCATACTTCATTAATGTTTGATGGAATTATGTTCTTGTACAGGCATGCTCGAAGCAACCAAAGGGGACTAATCTATGTGGATACTACGTGGCCGAGAACATTCACAAGATTGTCAACGAGAGAACGAATAATACAAGAAATAAAGAGGTACGTAAACAATATTCACAGATTTATTTTGTTACCATCAGTTCTGCTGAGTTTGAGTCATAATTGTTTTACACACATAACTGTATTCATTTGTACCTCATTCTTTCACAGTTGCAAAAAAAGCGGGTGCTGCTGCCCCTCGACAAGCGCTTCATAGCAATCTCCGAGGAGTTGGCGGGATTTTTCCTCACGGAAGTAATAAAAGAAGAGGGAGAGTACTACATCGTGATTAATTTCATAGAATGCCCAAATGTAACAGTGAGATAGATGCTAGCCCCCCCGAGGAAAAATTTTAACTTATGAGTTATATGTATGACTATGCAGCAATATCCGAGGAGTTGGCGGGATTGTATGTTAAGCGAGTATGGACGACCTGAATGTAAATAGTGACCTACTTGATTAATGCTAGTTGGTGTGTACACGGCCTGTTAAGCGCGAGAGACACACGGGAGAGAGAGAACGTGGGATCGATGAAGGAGCATAGTCGATAAAGACACGCGGGAGAGAGAGAACGTCCGGAACGGGAGAGAGAGAGAACGGGAGAAAGAGAGAACGTCCGGAACGGGAGAGAGAGAACGGGGGAGAGAGAACGTGAGAGAGAGAACGGGGGAGAGAGAACGTCCGAAACAGCCACTAAATACCCTAAATCCTGTATTCTGTGCCGCGGCACATAATTGAGCACTTCTCTGCCGCGGCAGAGAAAATGCCCAATTCTGTGCCGCGGCAGGGAATACAGGGTTTAGGGCCCAACCCTTTAACACCGGTTCGTGATACGAACCGGTGTTAAAGAACCCCCCCCGCTGGCTGCCCAGAGGCCCACGTGGAGCCCCTTTACCACCGGTTCTAGAGAAACCGGTCCTAAAGGTTTTGGACCTTTAGTACCGAAACTTTAGCACCGGTTGTTAAACCGGTGCTAAAGCCCCTCTGGAACCGGTTTTAATAGCCGGTTTTCCACTAGTGTCTGCCAGGCTGAAAAGAATCAAAGATGCAAAGTGACGACATAAAATTCAGAAATGTCTTGGAATATCATGGGTAACAAATAGGGTTAGAATACCTAATGAAAGTCATGAAATTCAGCAAACCAAACCGATTCGAACATAACTATGTGGTGCCAGCAAGTACGTTACTGCAGGAAAAATTATCAAGCATGAATCAATTCTTCCGTTCTACACCAAATGAGTATCAAGTATAGTCACCTGAATGTTCTAACTTCCTGTAGGTGGCAAACAGTCGTACAGACAACCCTTGTAGATACATTACATATGAACTCACATGAGCGGAATCACTGAGTACAGCATAATGAATTAATGACGAAAAGAACCATAGAAATCTATCAAGATACTATGTGCCAATATATGTCATAACGTGCAGAGACATTTGATCGTTTTTTTGAACCGGTTACAGCAGGAAAAAAAGTTAACATTGCACCAGGAATTAATCTCCAGCATGCTCAATACATGAATAATGAGACCAGCCTTGTCAATCTGACGTTATACGCAAGACCACAACTCCACAAGGCTGCTGAACCCATGATCCACAAAATTAACCTGCAACAACGTCACCAAAACTCAGGTCATGAATAAGGATCACTTCCAACGAAGACACTGAACAACCAGCAGAAGATACCGAGACCATATTTAGCGGTTGTACATTTTCCTTGACCCCATTGGCGTGCATGCCTAAGTCCACGTCTCTGCATGTAAGGTAGCGGGACGGCGGCGGCCGCGGAGCTTGAAGTCGAGGAGGCCCGTGCACCGCGCCACCGGTCGCGAGGCAAGGAAAGCGAGGGGTGGCAGTAGGGGGTGGGGAAGGGCTCTGCCGATGGCGGGCGCGTCTTGGGCGGACGCGTCAATGTCGACCTTGAGGCATTGACAATGGACAAACAGAGCTTTGGAGATTGGGTGGTGGGTGATACGTCTCCAACGTATCTATAATTTCTGATGTTTCATGCTTGTTTTATGTATCATTGTCACATGTTTTATATGCATTATATATCATTATTATGCATTTTCTGGGACTAACCTATTAACAAGATGCCACAGTGCCAGTTCCCTGTTTTCTGCTGTTTTTGGTTTCAGAAAGTTACTTCTGGAAATATTCTCGGAATTGCACGAAACAAAAGCCAAACCTCCTATTTTTCCGAGGGACACACGGAGTCCGAAGGAGACACGAAGGGGGCCGAGGAGGTGGCCAACCCACTAGGTGGCGCGGCCCCACCTTGAGCCGCGCCGCCATATGAGGAGGGGCCCACGGGGCCCGACAGACCATCGTCCTTTCGCCTATATATTCACCCCGACGCGAAAACCCTAGATAGACCTATCATATTCCAGAAGAACTCCCGGAGCGCCGCCGCCATCGAAACCTAGTTTCGGGGGTCAGAAGTTCCTGCTCCGGCACCCTGCCGGGACGGGGATTGACCCCCGGAGCCTTCTCCATCAACGCCATCGCCTCCATCATGCTCCGTGAGTAGTTCCCCCATGGACTACGGGTTCTAGCTGTAGCTAGTTGGTACTCTCTCTCCCATGTACTTCAATACAATGATCTCATGAGCTGCCTTACATGATTGAGATCCATCTGATGTAATCGGTGTTGTGTTTGTTGGGATCCGATGAATTGTTACATTATGATCAGTCTATCAATATGTTTGTGAAGTTATTGTTGCTGCAACCTTGTTGTGTTTAATGCTTGTCACTAGTGCACGAGTGGCATGATCTTAGATTTAAGCTCTATATATTATTGCTTAGATTGTATCTACAAGTTGTTTGCACATGTCTCTGTCCGGAACCCGAGGCCCCAGAGTGACAATAACTGGGATAACCGGAGGGGAAGGTTTAGATCTGAGGATCACATGTTTTCACTAAGTGCTAATGCTTTGCTCCGGTGCTCTATTAAAAGGAGAACCTTAATTACCAGTAGATTCCCTTGAGGCCCTGCTGCAAACAGGCTGGTAGGACAAAAGATGTTGTGCAAGTTTCTCATTGCGAGCACGTATGACTATATATGGAAAACATGCCTACGTATGATTAATAGACTAGATGTTCTATCTTAATGCTATGATTCTATCAATTGCCCAACTGTAATTTGTTCACCCAACACTTGTCACTTGTTATTTGCTTGGAGAGTTACCACTAGTGTAGATAGCTGGGAACCCCGGTCCACTTGTCATCATCAAATACTCACTCGATCCTATATGTCATTGGAAGTAGTATCAACTATTTTCTGGTGCCATTGCCTCTGTGTTACTGCTACTGCTGCTGTGTTACTGTTGCTGTTGCTCTCATATTACTGCTGCTTTCACATCACCCCTGTTACTAGTGCTTTTCCAGGTGCAGCTGAATTGACAACTCAGTTGTTAAGGCTTATAAGTATTCTTTGTCTCCCCTTGTGTCGAATCAATAAATTTGGGTTTTACTTCCCTCGAAGACTGTTGCGATCCCCTATACTTGTGGGTTATCAGTGGGCGCGGATCACGTCAATTGCGGCCTCGAGCAAACCATGTCAGCAGCGAACGGTGCGGAACAGCGGCTGTGCCGCAGTGAGTCGGGCAGGGGTGGACGTGGAAATAGGGTTTAGGGTTCTCGCTTGCAGAGGCGAGCGAGCACTAGTACAGAAAAGGCATTCTGTGGCGCACCATTTTGCTATTCTGTGGCGCATGGGTGGTGCGCCACAGAATAGTCGCCACTAAATAAGCTATTCTGTGGCGCACCACCTAGTGCGCCACAGAATAAGCTATTCTGTGGCGCACCCAGCCCGATGCGCCACAGAATAGCTTATTCTGTGGCGCACCCTACCCCGTGCGCCAGATCTAGATCTAGATCTGGATTCCCAAAAAATTCAAAAAAATTCAAAAATTTTGGAAAAAATCACAAAATGATATAATTTGGAAATTCCTATGTATTTGAATTTTTTGAACATTTTGAACACTCGAAGTCAATCTCAAATGTTGACTTCCCGCTAGGTCACCCATCCTTAGAGTGCTCCCACCCCAGCACGCTTAACTTCTAAGTTCTATTCACTTCACCTACCCTCCCGCTACTCATGTTCTTATTGATAATAGTATCATATCAAACCTTTTAACCCTTCTCTACATGTATACATGTGTGTGTAGTTTATGTATATAGGTGGGTTTTCAAAAATTCAGCAAATTCAAAAACTTCAAAAGTTTTAACAGGATGTTCAAAAAATCCAAAAAAGTTCAAAAAAATTCAAAAAATTCAAAAAATCCCAAAAAATTCAAAAACTCAGAAAACTTCAAAAAACCCAAAAACTCAGCAAATCCAAAAAAATTGAATTTTTTTATTTTTTTTATTTTTTTTGATTTTGTAGAAAAAAATTCAAAACTTTTTTTTCTTTTGGAATTTGAGGATTCTGTGAATTGCTGACCGGGTAAACCCTGGTGAAATCGAACTCGGATTTTTCTCTAGTTTTTTTTGACATATTAAACGCATTTTTTCGACGTCGTATGCAAAAGTTATGGTCGTTTTGCGTTTTTTTCTGGATTTTGCAAAAAAGGTCAAAATTCATATTTCAAAATTTCTATACGAACTAGACAGTAACACCTAACCACACCTCGAAGGATTTTATTTTTTGAAATTTTTATCATTTTCTTTGAGTGATTTGAAAACTGAGAAGGCGATCCACGGGGGGGGGGGGTTGTGGGGAGGTAAAAAAATTCGAAAACTATTCTGTGGCGCACCAACCCCATGCGCCACAGAATAGTGCTATTCTGTGGCGCACCAGCCACATGCGCCACAGAATAGTGCTATTCTGTGGCGCACCAGCTTCCATGCGCCACAGAATAGCACTATTCTGTGGCGCACCAGCTACATGCGCCACAGAATAGCACTATTCTGTGGCGCACCAGCTTAGGTGCGCCACAGAATAGCAAATTCTGTGGCGCACCAGTTCCGGTGCGCCACAGAATAGCCTTATTCTATGGCGCACCAGTTTTGGGTGCGCCACAGAAGCTTATTCTGTGGCGCACGGCCACATGGTGCGCCACAGAATAAGGATCCATAGAATTGGGTTTTCCTACTAGTGGAGCGGGGATCAGAGTCTGGATGGGCTTGGCCCATTTGGTCTCTGTCATGTGAAACGATCAGGGAGGCGCGACGAAACGCTCGAAAAAATCCGGAGCGACACGAGAAACGCTTGACGAAGCGAAAGGGCAGAGTGGGAGTAGTATATATAGAGATTTTCTGTACTCGCAGAATAACCGCATCGAGAGAGACTCCTCTTTTCCCCTTCCCCTTGGCTCCATTCTTCGCTCGTTGGTGCGTGGCCGTGTCGCCGTCCCGTCCCCAGCTGCTCCTCTCCCTGTCTCTTCCTACCACACCAGGCAACCGCTCTCATTTCCCCAATTTCTGAGTATTCCCAAGCAGACGGCACAAGAAGAATGGCGGTAAGCCCCTTTCTCGTCCGGCGTTTCTTCGATCCGAATGCACGGAGGCAATCCGTTGCCGTCTGCTCCCTGCATCCATCTGGCTGGGCCTCCTTCTCATCTCGTTTATTTTTTCTAGTACACGACGGCCCGACGGAGAAGCTCCCATCTTTGCCGTCCATGGCCCGGCCGGGAGGACCAGCGGAAAGAGGGACCTTCTTCCCCCTCTCTAAGCGCCCCTTCCTCCCAAGGATGGTATCTTCCGTTTCTTGGCTCGATCCAGAAATTTCAGTTTCTTTGCAACAACTATGTAAAGAATTTATGTTTTGTAGTCACAACTTTCCTGATTTTTTTTATTCTAATGATAACTAGGGTAGATTGACATTTTTGTTGTTGCTGCTAGTGCTCTCTAGGATGTTCTCCAGAAATTTCAGTTTGTTTGCACCGTCTTTAGCTTTCTAATATGTAAATGAACTAAAGTTTGGGTTTCATATGTACTGAATATTACTATTGATAAACATCACCATTTGTAGACTTCTTAATTAACGGGGAGGGTGCACTCTAATATTTTCCGAAAACACCAAGTACTTTTCTAGAAGGTCATCTTAATTTTAAGCTTATGTATGATCTCTTGCCACCATCTCCTACTTTTGACTGTACTCACTTTACAGGCACATAGTTTCATGTCCCATATTGAAGTTAAATTAAACAAATATATATATTTAGATGCTACAAAGTTTCATTCTATAACCCGTCACTACTATATTTCAAGACATCTACAAATTAATATTTCTAATTGCATCACAAAACTCTAGCCAGTGTGTTATTATTGCTCGTTGCAGCATCCTCATAGTACCATATTCTTTCGGTTGATTAGTTTATTTGCATGATTTAGTTCCCTCCCTACTAAGACCACTCTTTAACCTAGTAAGTTTATGTTCGCCCGCTTGTATTTCATTGTTCTGGCATTTTCCTGGCCATATTTTATGTACATAGCTGCAAATTCCATTGATGTCTCTTATTAAATTATATGAATAAGAAACCAAAAAACTTCCTCGCAAAAAAACAACCCAAAAGAATGTATACGTAATCATACCATAGGAAAACCATATGAACTCATCAGATAATAATTTATCAAAAGGTTATACCAGAAGTAGATTTTTATATCCACTTAAGTGTGATAATACATTCTTAGATATATAGTTCTCAAATGTAAAATCCTAGGTCTATAGGAAATTCGTAAGAAGTAACATTTTATCATGACTATGTGATTATTTTCAAGAAAATTGTGGCAGATCATTTCTTATTGAAAATAAATATTATCGTTGACTTATCCGAGAAGCAACCCATTTTGTGGTGTTCATAGTTTAGCTTAATCCTTAAAACCATACAATCATTGGATAGTGTTTTTCACCATATTGAAGTATACTAACGCAAAATTCTGGTATGATGTGTTTAAGTTAGACTATTAAACTTTATCCACTTTACGGTTGGTACAATAATCGTGATCTATTGACAGTGGTACGTTGTGATATTATGACTGCTCACACTTATTATAGTCATGAGTTGCCTTTCTATTTTTCATATAATGAAATGTCAGGATTTGTGCCATATGCTTATAATTGAAGAGGACTACACTTTTGAATATGGACGGCGATAGTGAGTAAGTAGTGGGATTTTGTCAATATCAATGTTTCTCAGCTCAACTCGTCAATGGGTGTAAGCAGTGGCGGAGCCAGCATGTCGTTTTAGCCTGGAAAAATCCTAGCTGCACTTGCTTTGTGGAATATTTCGCCATCAGAAACACATTTCTAATCACTATTCCTAGTAGTATTATCATGGAGTTTTCCAGCTTAGCCCGGGCAGCCACCCGGTCATGCTGAGCCCTGGTTGCGCCACTGAGTGCAAGCATGTGTATATATACCGTCCTGGTGTGCCTGTGAGTGTATTTAAATAATACTTAATGCTACCGGAGTTATGCTACATCCATTTATAGTACTCCCTCCGATTAGAAATGGTTGGCACAACTTTGTCTAAATACGGGTGTATCTAACAATAAAGTACGTCTAGATACATCCTTATTTTAACAAATCTATGTCAATCATCTCCAAAAGGACGGAGTAGTAATTTTTTGACATCTTATAAATACAAATTATAGTCTAAATTGTAATTTGTTGACCAGCGAAAATAAAGAAATGTATATATAACTACACAAAGTTCTTGCTAGGGTCCATAGCTTTTATTATTTATTTAATATGGTGGCAGTTTTAGTTCCTTAGCAGATAAGATTCTTTAGTTTTAAAGAAAAAGTAAGGACAGTCTTGTCATAATACGATAGCGAAGCTGAGTACCATCCTAGCTAGATACGTGGTTTCCTGTTTTTTTAACGGCCAAAGTTGTGCTTAGTTGGTAGATCCGTTACACAAAGTATGGAAGGAAAATAAATAAGAAAAGAAGAGCCACGCATTTTCTATTTTTTGGAAGGAAGCCTTAGGCATTGACACGCCAGAGAACATGAGTACAATCACATTTTTTCTAAACTATCTGAACCGTTTTTTTTCACCTTTTGAACGTGCAAGTGCATACTCGTGTTGGGCAATAATTAAGGTGTTACGTAAGTTTCATTAAATCTCAGCCACACATAATAGATCTAATTGTGAATATAATTTTGATGATGTGGCTCAATGTGGTGTCTCTATTCTAGACTCGTATATTGCTTTTAGTATATAATAGATTCTTTGGATAAAATTTTGTGTCATTCGTGTAGCTAGATGGTGTTTTTCATGTATATATAGACTATTCGTTAGACATGGATATGGGAAAACGTACGTTTGACCACTTGAACATTCCCTTCTATTTTGAGTGTTCAGAAGAACATTGTTAGTTTTATGTTTGACTGTTTCAGATTAATTTAACTAATCATTTCACCTACTTATTATCGGAGGAATTGCTGCTGGGAATGTACACTGGAGACCTGTCGCTGCTGTCACGTCCTTGTTCTGCAACGTCCTTGTTCTGCAACGTCGTCACTGCCGCTCCAAGGCTGTGATGTTGTCCTCCTCTGCCATCTCCGTCCAGCTGTTGTGTTGCCGTCTTCGCTAGCGAGACAGCCACCTCCCTATTGGTTAGTCCCCTGAATGGTTTGCAATGTTTTTCCTTCATAGAAATTTATGAGTAGTGTGCGTGGCTGGACTTGAAAAGGAGCAGGTTTTCCAACCTTTATCAATCTGTTGTTTGGGTTCATGTTTGGCATCACGTCCATGTGAGGGGATTGGGGGTCGGAAGGGCTTCATTTGAGAAAATTTCTGGGCTCCTAATTGTTATAAGCGATAGCGAGAAATCGACGAACAAAAGTAGATCGAACCAACGGGGACACGAGATTTTAACGTGGAAAAACCCTTCCAACAAAGAAGGGAAAAAACCACGGGCGCCAGCCAGCAAATCTTCACTATAATCGGGTGAGGTTACAAACGCCGGTGGGATTTACAATATGCGACTTATCCCCAAACCGGTGGCTTACAAGAGGTATTTATAATAGGGTAACCCTAGTCGAAGTCGGTAACAACTCGTACCGTACCGCGGGGGCTGCCGCCCCCCGCACCCCCTCCGTGCGGCCACCACGGATCAACGGGATGGGCAACTTCGGCCTCGCTTCAGCTCGGGCCGAAGTTGCCTTTATCTTTATTTCTTCTAGGAATTTGGAGCACCAACAAAATAACACTCCACCTTGAGACAAATTCCCTCTTGTAGCATGAACGAGAACCTTCACCCTGAAACAACAAAGAGAACACTTTCGCCGCCAAATAGCCTCTTGGGCTAAACAGTGATACCAACTAAGCTTGAGCAAAGCTCAAACTTAGCAACAGGAACTGGCTTTGTCATCATATCAGCAGGATTATCATGAGTGCTGATTTTGCATACCTTCATCTTACCTTGTGCAACAACATCACGCACATAATGGTATTTGACGTCAATGTGCTTTGTTCTCTCATGGAACATCTGATCCTTAGTAAGGTAAATGGCACTCTGACTGTCACAAAACAGGTTAATGCAAGTATCATCTCCACAAAGCTCAGCGAACAAACCTTTCAACCACACAGCTTCTTTGCAAGCTTCAGCAATAGCCATATACTCGGCTTCAGTGGTAGACTGGGCAACAACTGGCTGCAACGTTGCCCTCCAACTCACAGCACATCCACCTATCGTGAACACATAACCTGTGAGGGATCTCCTCTTATCCAAATCGGCAGCAAAATCTGAATCCACATAGCCTATGAGTCCCTCATCAGCCTTGCCAAACTTCAAGCAAGCATTGGATGTGCCACGTAGGTACCTGAAAATCCACTGAACAACTTTCCAATGTTCTTTACCAGGATTAGCCATGTATCTACTAACCAAGCTCATAGCATATGATAAATCAGGACGAGAGCAAACCATGGCATACATCAAGGAACCAACAGCACTAGAATATGGAACTCTAGACATGTACTCATAATCCTCATCTGTACTAGGGCATTGCAATGCAGACAATTTAAAATGAGGAGCAATGGGAGTACTAACAGATTTTGCATCATGCATATTAAAACGATGAAGAACTTTCTGAATGTAACTTTGCTGACTAAGATATAACAAACCAGAATTTCTGTCTCTAGTAATTTCCATACCGAGAATCTTCTTAGCAGCACCAAGATCCTTCATCTCAAACTCACTACTCAACAATTTCTTTAACGTAGTGATTTCTTTCTTGCTCTTGGCAGCAATCAACATATCATCAACATATAACAGCAAGTATATAGGTGATCCATCAACAAACTTAATGTACACACAGCTATCAAATTCAGACCTCTTAAAGCCATGTGACAACATAAACGAATCAAACCTTTTATACCATTGACGAGGAGATTGTTTCAAACCATATAAGGACCTCTTCAACTTACACACGAAGTCCTCCTTACCAGGCACTATGAACCCTTCTGGCTGGTCCATGTATATCTCCTCCTCCAACTCTCCATGCAGAAAAGCAGTCTTTACATCTAGCTGCTCAAGCTCAAGATCACGCATAGCAACAATACCAAAGAATGTACGAATAGAGCTATGCTTCACAACCGGAGAGAAAACATCATTATAATCAACACCTGGTATTTGACTGAAACCTTTTGCCACTAACCTTGCCTTAAATCTTGGAGGCTCACTTGGAGATAAACCCTCCTTTCTCTTGAAGATCCACTTACAACGAACGGTCTTCTTATGTTTAGGCAAGCGAACAACATCCCACGTACCATTCTTATCAAGCGACTGCATCTCCTCTTGCATAGCGGAGACCCACTTCTCGCGATCACCGGATCCAACGGCTTCAGTGTACGTGGCTGGCTCATTGTTGTTCTCCACCTGTTCAGCACAATTAAAAGCATAATGAACAATGTCACACTCCTCAATCAAATGTGTACGAGGTCCTTTATTCCTCTTTGTACGACCAGCAGCAATGGACTGATTTTGTTGCTGCAAAACAGAGGGTGAGTGCTGAACAGTATCATCAACATCATTATCAGTTTCAGTCTCAGTTTCAGTGTCATTTTCTTTATCCTCAACGTGCTCCACCTGCACGCTAACATCCTCCTGCTCATCATCAGAACTAACAGGCGAAACATCAGTAGGCAAACTGTCATTAAACATAACAGATTCATTGAACACAACACTTCTGCTTATGAAAAACTTTCCAGTACTAGGATTCCACAACTTGTATCCTTTAACCCCAGAACCATATCCAACAAACATGCACTTAATGGCTCTAGGTTCTAGCTTTCCATCATCAACATGAGCATAAGCAGTGCAACCAAAAACTCTCAACAATGAATAATCAGCAGGTGAACCTGACCATACCTCAATGGGAGTTTTCTTATCAAGCGGAATAGAAGGTGACCTGTTTATCAAGTAGCAGGCGGTGGAGGCTGCTTCAGCCCAAAAACGCTTGTTCAACTTAGCGTTAGAATCATGCAGCGTGCTCTCGAGATGATGGTTCTGTTCATGCGCTCAGCCACACCGTTTTGCTGAGGAGTGTATGGGATGGTGTGGTGCCTCACGATGCCTTCTTCCCTGCAGAAGTCATCAAACTCATGCGAACAAAACTCACCACCATTGTCAGTACGAAGAAATTTAACCTTCTTTTCAGTTTGCTTCTCAATCATAATTTTCCACCTTCCAAATGCAGTAAAGGTCTCATCCTTAGTTTTCAGAAAATATGGCCACACTTTTCTAGAGTAATCATCAATAATAGTGAGCATATAACGCGAACCAGCATGAGAGGGCTTACGTGACGGCCCCCATAAATCAGCATGCACATAATCAAGTATACCTTTCGTGGTATGGATGGAAGTAGGGAATTTCACCCTCTTGTGCTTACCAAAAACGCAGTGCTCACAGAACGGTGTCTTACTCATATTGCAGCCTTTCAGCAAGTTCCTCTTCATCAATTCTGCCATACCAAGTTCACTCATATGTCCAAGACGCATATGCCAAAGGTTAGTGTTACTTGGCTCATCATTAGAAACAGTAGCAGCAGCAGCGGAACCATGTAAAGTGCTACCTCTAAGAACATATAACTTAGCAGAATTCATATCACCAATCATGTGAACAAGGGAACCTTTTGATACCTTCATCACACCGCGACAACCGGTGTGCTTATACCCCTCAACATCAAGTGTGCTCAGGGAGATCAGATTTCGGGCCATGCTTGGGATGTGCCTCACATCTGTCAGTGTACGGATCATACCATCGTGCGTCTTGATCCGAACGGAGCCTCTGCCCACAATGTCACGTGGGTTATCATCTCCCATACGCACGACGTCTCCACTCTGCATAAGCTCATAAGAACTAAACCAATCTCGGTTAATGCATATATGAAACGAGCATGCAGAATCTAGGATCCACTCATCACGACCAACAACACAACCGGCTAGAACAACAAGAGCATCACCGGAATCAGAACTTTCAGCGGCTGCAACAGAGGCGTTACCTTCACTTTCGGACGTATTTTTAGGTTTATACGTACCGTTCCTTTTCTCCTTATTCTGCAGCTTCCAACAGTCATCAATGACATGGTTAGATTTCTTACAATACCTGCAGAACTTGTCTTTGCCTCTTGACTTCGAACGGTCACGACCGTTCTTGCTCTTGTCACGATTGTTGTTGTTGTTGTTGTTGTAGGTCCTTTGCTTGGGCCTGCCACGAATCTGCAAAGCTTCGCCCTTGGAGGACGATGCATCAGACTGAACCATACCTTTCATCTTTTCCCTTGTTAGGAGAGCCTCATAAACATCCGAAGTGGTTAGTTCATCACGGCTTATTAATATGGTATCACGCAGATTTGTAAAAGAACCAGGCAATGAGCATAACAGCAAAAGAGCTAGATCCTCATCATCATATTTTACCTCCATAGCAACGAGGTCAGCAACGATCTCCTTGAAGATCGATATGTGGTTCATCACCGAACCACCTTCTTGCAGCTTGTGCGTGAACAACTTCATCTTCACGTGCATCTTGCTGGTTAGATCTTTTGACATGCAGATCGTTTCCAGCTTATCCCAAAGGGCTTTGGCAGATGTCTCCTTCAGCACTTCCTGCAAGATATCATTAGACAGATGCAACTGTAGCATAGACAGAGCCTTGCGGTCCTTCCGCTTCTCGACGTCCGTCCATGTCGCCGCAGCCTTCCCGTCGAATCCATCCAACGCATCATCTAGATCATTGGATTGGGAAAGAATCGCCCGCATCTTCACTTGCCACAACGAGAATCTCGTCTTGTAGTCCAGCAACGGTAGATCAAACTTCATCGAAGCCATCGCGAAACCCTAATCTGCAAACCAGGGCTCTGATACCACTTGTTATAAGCGATAGCAAGAAATCGACGAACAAAAGTAGATCGAACCAACGGGGACACGAGATTTTAACGTGGAAAAACCCTTCCAACAAAGAAGGGAAAAAACCACGGGCGCCAGCCAGCAAATCTTCACTATAATCGGGTGAGGTTACAAACGCCGGTGGGATTTACAATATGCGACTTATCCCCAAACCGGTGGCTTACAAGAGGTATTTATAATAGGGTAACCCTAGTCGAAGTCGGTAACAACTCGTACCGTACAAAATCCCACCGACAAAATTCGGGCCGAAGTTGCCTTTATCTTGGCTTACAAGAGGTATTCAGCTCGGGCCGAAGTTGCCTTATCCCCAAACCGGTGGCTTACAAGAGGTATTCAGCTCGGGCCGAAGTTGCCTTTATCTTTATTTCTTCTAGGAATTTGGAGCACCAACAAAATAACACTAATGTGTATTATGGAACTGTACTGTACCTGCTCTAATCAGATAGCTGTTAACGGGTACTAGAAATCATTAGCTACTTTTCGGTACGGGAGCTTGATGGAATTCATCGATTGCCACTTTTTTTTGCCATATCTCCAGCCTTTAAGGCATATTCATGAAAGGGAGGAAAGCTATATGTTATTAGGAAATAGCTAGCACTCTCTAGTCATTTTTCATATTCATGATTTATGTTAATGAAAACAACCTGGCAGCTGCTGGAATCAAACCCCACACTAATCAGCTTAGGCTTCAGGGTACATACAAGACTCTACTTCTTAGTATTGTATTTACGTGCATGGGAGTTCTGTAGTGGAAACTACTATGTCTATTGTGACGTCATCTAGTGCCCTAAGTGTAAAAAATCCTGCTATTTGTGTAGAGTTAATATTAGTTGTGTCTCACCATTTAGAGTCTGAGCTGAAACTCTAACTATTTTTTTTTCTTATTAAGCTTTAGGTCCATGTCAGTCGTATCTCACCATTTTCTCCTTGTGTCAAAACTCACAAGTAGTGGACCGAGCAACCAAAGGAGAGGTTATTTACTCCACAAATGTATTTTTTCTTTCTGAACGGATCAACTAGTAGATGTCGTGGTTCTTGGAGTGCTTCAGCCATGGCCGGTGCATTGAGCACCTTGGTCCACTAACTTTGTGTGTTAGCGCCTTCACCTGCTCCACAACCGACCAGAGTTCCGAAGTCTCTCAACAGCGACAGTTGCTGGTACATTCTTTTCTTCATGCATTCTTCCGGGAGCATTTTTCTTTGTAGCACAAGGATGATAACTTGTGACGGATATAATTATAAAAAATGTGTTGCTTCATACCTAGTTTTAAATTCGACCATGTCTCTATAAATCTGGGTTTTTCTTGATTGCATTCTCGCTGACTATTCGTCTTAGGTTGGGTGTATATATTTATGTTTGTGTTGTGTGCGCTTAGAGCTGCGAAGATAGTAAGGGTGAATCACAAGGGGACAAGTTGGTCCTCTGCGACTAGGTGCCGTCGCAGGGAACTAGAAGGGATAGCAGAGGTAGATCAAGAGAATGGCAGGGGTAGCTCAAGAGAATTGAGAGGGTCGGGAGTAGCAGGTAGAAGACGATAGATTGTTTATTGCTTGCCCTAAATACACGTGATACACCCTGCTCTTATAGGAGAACCAGCCGCCAGGAGACCTAGTGCCCAAAACCGACTCCAATACCTGTTGTACACAACTAGGATTCTACGTTGAGCCTGAGACAAACTAACACACGTTACCCTATTTTCCCTAATTATTTAATCCTGTAGCAATTGACCTGGACTACTAATACCACAACACTACTCCCCCTCTTCAGACACAGCTCGTCCTCGAGCTGTAATTCATGTCGGGTCTTCTTCCTCAGCATCATCAATAACTTCAAGGTAAAAAAGGCGTTGGCAGCGATGGCCTCTCGAGAATTTTTCTTCACAGTTGAAACACAGTCCCTTTTCCCTTCTTTCTGCCATCTCTGTTGTTGTCAACCGGCGCAATGTCGTCCTTCCCCAACTGGGACTGAACCGGTCAAGGGTATACCTTACAGCTGTCATGTGGGTATGGATGACTTTAAACTGCAGGATGCTGCGACTTTAGCCCTCAGTTCATGAGCACGAGCCAGGCTCATTGCCATGTCCAAATCTTGTGGGTTATGCAGCTCCACGTCGATCTTCAACAGGTCGATCAATCCAGAGGTGAAGATGGACACCTGTTGTGCCATGGACAAGGAATCAATGTGACCCAAAAATGCTAAAAATTGTTCTTGGTATTCGGCGACGGTCCCTGTCATCTGAAGCCTTGTTAATTCACCAATACGATTGGATCGAACCGGAGGCCCGAAACGAAGATCACAACGATCTTTAAAACGAGGCCACGAAGGGGTGCCTTCGTTGCGCTCCAGCTGCATGTACCACGTTTGAGCAGTTCCGGTCATATCGTATGCAGCAAGCCACACCTTCTACAATTCGCATAGTTTTAAATAGTGTGCTATAGCTTCGCTATAGCATTTTCTGCACTGTGACGATAAGTGCATTAGCGCGCTAAATGTATCAAAACCCTTAAATAGCACGCTATAGCGGCGATTTAGCATCGCTATAGCATTTTAAGCAGATCCTCGCTAAATGTCATAGCCTGCTATTTAAAACTATGATAGTTCGGCTGTCCTCTGTCCCCCAAAGAATTGCTCACATCTGTTTAGCCACCAGAGTGGATCTTCTTTTTCATCATAAGTAGGAAAATCCTGCTTGTGGTAGCGTGGTACACCGGCGGTGTCAGCGAGGTGTGGTACACCTGGTGGCACCTGCGGCGACACAAACTGAGACCATGGTGGCAGAGGACGCTGTTGTCCTAGGGCCCGAGACACTGTTGGCAACCCAAAGTTGTCTGTAGCCGGGACGGAGGCAACAATAGTAGGGTTTGTGCCCAGGTCTGTAGCAGCCGATGATGTTGACAATGGAAGTTGTGATGTAGATGGTGCCAGGTCCGTTGGAGATGCGAACAAGCCTGCTGGGTCGCCTGGTTTGAGCTCCAGCGCCTTCACACGGATCTCAAGTGCGGCAACGCTTTCCTGGATGGCCTTGTCGGTGTCCTGGATTGCCTTGTTGGTGTCCTTGTGCAATTCAAGAATTGCTTCCGTGATGTCGTCTGTGGTGTAGGTTGTCTGCTTCGCCTTGTCCGCATCGGAAGCCATGGTGGCCGGCTCTGATACCAGATGTTGTGTGCACTTAGAGCTGCGAAGATAGTAAGGGTGAATCACAGGGGGACGAGTTCTTCCTCTGCGACTAGGTGCCGTTGCAGGGAACTAGAAGGGATAGCAGAGGTAGATCAAGAGAATAGCAGGGGTAGGTCAAGAGAATTGAGAGGGTCGGGAGTAGCAGGTAGAAGACGATAGATTGTTTATTGCTTTCGCTAGATACACGTGATACACCCTCCTCTTATAGGAGGACCAGCCGCCAGGAGACCTGGTGCCCAAACCGACTCCAATACCTGTTGTACACAACTAGGACTCTATTTTCCCTTATTATTTAATCCTGTAGCAATTGACCTGGACTACTAATACCATAGCAGTTTGTGACTACTGAAAACTGCTATGTTCTTATATCATTGATTCTTCTCAATTTTCCAAAACTAGTCGTGTGTCAAGCGGGGTATGAGATTAAAAGTCATGTTATTAATAAATATGAACACAATTTGTTTAGGAGTGTGTACCAATTTTATGCAGGTAATTAAATCCTGAATTCTGATTCTCAAAGAAAATAACATTAATGTGAATTTAGGTGTGTATCTAACAAACCTTGTACTATCAGTTGGGCATCTGGTCTGCTTAAGACCGTAAGACTCAGAAATTAGCTATGCAATGATTTTCATTGATTGTGTGATGATTTGTACATGTAGAGGTGCTATAAAACGTGATATCTGCCGTGGGCTAGTGAATAACGTGAATGGAGTTATTTTGTACAACCAAATTGAATGTGAAAATCAAATAAAAAGTAACGATACACGAGCTTTAATTCAAACGACATTCCCTTCCTGACCACTATATATAATAAAAACAAATCATGCAGAATGCTGGAGGAAGTAGCAAAAACAGTCTATGTATTTTCTTGAAAATAATAAAATTGGGCCAACTTATTCATCTTTGTCTTGATCAAGTTGGTTGTCCAGCCCTTAGAACGTAGAATGTAGGCCAGGTGTGATGCTCTCATCTCTCCTCCTGCTGATGTTATCTTAGCTATCTAGGTTGTTGTAACGTGGGCACAGCGAAAAGACATTTTAAAGAAAGTAGAACTGTTGTTGTTAATACCATTGAAGAAAGCTAGATTAAAGTAGTAAGGCATGCATGTTCCCGCTCATTATTTGTCCAAAGAAATAGTGGGTAATACTATTTTTTGTCTTTATTTACGAGATTGATAAAAACTCAACATTACGTACTTCGTTTTGAACAAAAGTGTGAACCCATTATGTTTTTACTTTGATTGTTTGTGTTAAAATTACAACAACTAAGTATTTATTTAGAATTTTCTCTTTCTTACACGGGCATTGTTTTGTTTTGTAGCGGATTGATTTTCTCTTATCAAAGAGTGAAAGGTGGAATGGGGTGGTACTGCTCACATGGGATGGTGGAAGTAATGTATTCTTGTCGTGATCGAAGATCATACTCCTTCGATGCTCTAGTCATGGGTAAGTTCTTCCGTTTATCTCTCTAGATGTGTGTTGAATGTTTATGTAACTACTTGATTTTGCATTTAATTATTCTAGTCTTTCCATGAGCAGTTTGCCCCCATGTAGTTATACTTCTTAGGACTTTTTCGCAATCCAAAATTCTAAAATGCCTGAGTAGTTATACTTATGACATCTTCGCGATCAAAAAGTCTAAAATATACGTGTTGCCTCGAGCATCATATGTCGCATGTAGTTATATTTAGATGAAGAATACCACGACACATCTTTGCAACTCTTGTTTAGCATGACGTGTAATTGTAATCAAGCTTATTTTATGCGCTAAGCACTAAACCAACAGACGTAGGACAAATGAGAGCTTGCCAAAGATGCGGCGCCAGTAACACGAAGGAGTCCAAGCGGTGGTCCACAAACGAGTTGAAGACGAAAACCAAGGGCTTGTTCGCATTTTGGCTTGTTATAAAACTGTCTAGTTGTTATACAATGATCAAAAGTTGTAATCGTCGTGCACACACCTTAATTACTATTAATGTGTATGACATAGATAAATTAGTAGTGTACACTATTTTTTAATTTCAAAACTGATAATGGCCAATGATGAAATTTATAGCACCCACATGGTCATAATGTTGCTAGTGTACGTCATGTTTTGAATTCCTTGTTTGATAACAAATCTGTGAACCAAAATGGGAAAAGTTATCCTAGATATCTCTAGAAAACAAAATTACTTGCAGCAGCTCCTAGTACTTACCATAAATACGGGCACACAACAAGCCATATATTTTAGTAGGTCGTCCTTACGCAGCAGATTCAAATCTCTCTTCGTTCTTTCAAAAACAAGACATGGTCAGTCCAGCTCATCTATTTTGTCTACATGATATACATATCTAAGTGCATCTTTGGTTACATACAAACACTGGCTTGGCAGTAGCAATCTCTCTACTTTTACTGCAAAGAAAAGTTTGACGAGACTAGGTTCCGTAGCAAGATCACTGAATTCCTGCTCATGCCAATGTCAGAACAAACATCGAATCTTTGACGGGGTGAACATTTTTCTTTGTTCTGCATATGACTGAGGGGGTGCCCTTCTTGTTTGGCTGCTATTGGCGTTGTTTGAACGGCTCATACTCCTTGCCCTTCTTGTTTGGATGCTCCTGGCTTCCTGATGTACTCTTTGGCTTCTGCCTGCAGACTCGTCTGGGTACCTAGCAGATACGGCATCTAGTAGCATCCACATTGATCTGTACTCTTCTTCCACATCAGCCTCTGAAGCTTGAGGCTCCTTATCACTTCCACGAGGCATGTCAAGAACATGCTGAATGGCCGTCTCATTGATCCAAAGTGATCCACCATCTATTCGGAGTTCAATTAAATTTTCTTCTTCATGATAAACAGTCGTGCCATGAGAGCTGCACAAAGTTGACTGTATTAAAGTCTTGTTAGCTATATCTTCAGCATATTTTTGCTGAATTGTGACTGCTTAATGTTGTCAACCATTGTCCCTGAAAGTCCCTGAATGAATGGTTTCCACGCACCGGGGTTACACCGTGTTCTCCATATCAGCCCTGCGTTATCCGGATTTTCCATATCCGCCCCTTCTTCCTCATCAGGCACTTCTAAAACCCCCAAAACAAACCACAATTAGGATATTAAGACCATCTTTTTTGCTTTCTACTTGATATAATTCAGTTATTCTTATGCGCCTAAATAAAATATGATTGTTAGGACCAGCACCTAAAATGGCATGTGGAACTTTACTCTAACTGAATCAAACTTGACACTAGCAAATTCAGGTTCAGAACGAGCACTACTGCAATTATTTTACTGTAGTCTGATGAAACATGAATTTAGTGAACGAGGTTGTGACCAATATATACATTTTGAAACTTAGTTGCGCTTTTTAGATCATGGTTATGTAAAGTTTAAGCTACTCTTCTTCAGTTTATGTGTGACAAGTTGTGAGCATTTACTAGGGAACAATATTTAGGTCATTGGCTGTCAACACTGAACTGAAACTGGAATGCCTGTCCATGTGAGCTTGTAATTTCTTTTCCCTGCTACCTCATTCGCATGGAGGCAAATCAATTTCCTTGTAATTATTTTCCTTGTTCCTCAAAATTCTCGTGACTGACTGAAGAAACATTTCTACTTATTTTAATTGTACTAGGACAACACCCGTGCATTGCTATGGGTGGATTTTTACTGCATATCCGTTAGATTATGGCGAATTTCACTACTGAGTAGTTTCTTCTTCAGCATAGAACGACATACAAAATCAAGCTAGCTTGGACAACTGCCTTTTCTCCTCTACCCAGTCCATAAAGGCAAGAATATTTCGTTCTCCGGCTGTGTCCTCCTCACAAGATCCCAACCGTGGGCAGCCCAAAACCTAGCACTACACAGTCCAGTATAGTAGGAATTTGCAGATCGGAAAGACAGGGAGGGTGTCGATCACTTTCCTGGTGCGGACGCGGACGGGGCACGGCGACCCTCCGCTTCTTCCTTCCGCATCTTCCCATTGCCCTTTCCATCGGCTTCTTCCCTTGGCCTCCGCTTTCGCCCTGTCTCGTGCCGAGCCTCCGCCCGCCCCGCCGTGCCGAGGCACCAACGATGACTCGCGAGTCCTAACCCTAGCAGCAGCAAAGAACACGAAGCTGCACCTCTGGGTACCCCTCCGGTTGCTTTTGGGTTGACCGTGGGTAATGTGTCCCCACGTTGCTTTTTGGTTGTGCCCTCTCTACAATGACTTAGTGAGACTGAGATATTTAAAATTAAAATCGTTATTATAGAATTCTCTTTATGTTGTGTCTTTCATGACATACTTATTATGCAATTGTGACTACCTTGTCCACTCACAATCACGAAATAGAAATATCTGATACAAATTGTCCACGGCGTCAAGCCAGGAGGATGGAATTGGCGACGAAGTCACGAAGAGGAAGAAGAGAGAGATTCCAATCAGGGAACAATTGTCAGATTGCAGAATGAATGTCGTTTCTGATTATAGGTTGGGCCATCTTCTCCTTCTTGGGCATTGCTCCTTTCGTCCCATTTCTCCTGACATCAATGTTCCCGCTCCAGTGTTCGGTTCTTCACCTTGATTGCGTCAGGCAGAGCCTGGGTCGTGACAATACACCCTCCTGGAGTACCAGCTTGCCCCAAACTAGTGTCGATGGGAAGGTGTTGACGATGACGTAAACCAAACACACCCTAATCCCTAAGTATGACTATCTATTGGACTGTTCGCCGGATTCAGAAAGAACGAAGCATCCTAAGACCCAAGAACTCGAGTCAGGCGGAGCTAGAGAGAAAATTTCCCTGATGCTCGTTCAAGCTTAGCAGCATTGTTGTTTAAAATTATGCCACCATGATGCTCTCAGCCTAACATGATGCATTTGTCTTCATAAGCTCACAAGTACAGCTAAAAAAGTTCTTTGACCCTGATGCCTGTGCATCACGGTCATCCTACAGATACGCCAGTAGGTGCCAAGGAAGAAACCCTTGCTTCTGCACTCCCACCAGCAAAGTTGTGATACTCTTCTTCGTCTGTCGATGACATCATTACCGGCAAGATCCTCATCATGCTCACTGATCCGACATGCACCCGCACAACTTTTTTTCGAAGTGGGGAAAACACCTTGCCTCTGCACTCCCACCAGTAGTCATGTGATGCTCGTCTTTGCCTGCCCGACGACATCATTATCGGCAAGATACTCATCATGGTGCCGCTCAAAGACATACGGTGCTACTACATTGTCTGTATGGCCTGGCGCGGTTCCACTTCCATGACCCAAGCCCAGTATAACGACCAGGCCGTAGAGAATGAGTGTGTTATAGCTCACGAAAACGGCGAAAAATGGTTGCACGCACGAAATGGGTCAAAACTTTGCATTTCTTCAAAAAAAAATTGTAATCCTTTGCTTGACCTACATGCCACCAGTTTGGTGGAGATTTGCTCGATACGTTGTGGAGATTTTTCGGAAAAGGAAGAGAATAGTGTGCGGATGATGGGGGAGTCACGGGAGTCCGTCAAGAACTTCTCTGCCTTTATTATCCACATCGAAACGAACACCTAGTCTGCCTCCCTCGCTCCTACAGAGTCGAGCTCCTTTTACATCGTGTGGTACCACCTCATTCATCACATGGCACTAGTTCGAAACACTGACCACCCCACTCCTAATATGCTCACTAATCCGACTTGCACCCGCACAACTTTTTTTCGAAATGGGGAAAACGCTTGCCTCTGCACTCCCACAAGTAGATCTATGATGCTCGTCTTTGCCTGTCCGACGACATCATTATCGGCAAGATCCTCATCATGGTGCCGCTCAAGGACATTACATTTTAAGAAAACTGAAAGTTCTCTGTCGGTTTGTCACTTGATGGGTATTACGTCAGTACAAAGTGAAGTTCTACTAGAGCCCATATATGTACAGACATTCCTCCAGAGCCACCTGAGACTTCTGTGGGCTTAGGCGAAGGACCAGCATCAGAAGCAGTTGATTTTCGAGTTCGAAACACTGACCACCCCACTCCTAAGATGCACTCTGGATGTGGAATGGTGGCTCGCCCAGGCGCACCTCGCTCCAATGCCTGCTCCGAGCGACGATGCACCTGGTCCTCCGACTTCAAATTCTACTGCATCGCTGATACAAACTCGGTGTTTTCAAGCCAAGTGGAGCTAATTGTTGGGCATGAGCTGGTTCAGTGTGAGGCCGAAGTGCTTGATCACTTTGCGGGAGCAAGGGAGGCAGGAATGGCAGGCCAAATTTTTCGTTGCTCGAGACACACGTGGTCATGAGCTAACCTCTGAACTTTTTTACGAGCCATGCCGGGGATGAAAAACTCTGGAGGAATGTCAAGAGCTATTTTGAATGTGCATTAGATCCACTTTACGAGTCGCCGCCGCGTAGGGGTAGGTGGTCTCAGTGTGTTGTCTGGTCGCCTCTTTCCTCCAAGCCATTGACCAAAGCTGAGATCCTCGGAGCCTACATCCTGCATTGAAGGATGAAGAATCTACCTCCCCCTCTATCTCTCCATCAAAATGATGAAGGATGAGTCCTCCAGTTCGTCCCTTCCCCTCAGACGCCAGCCGACCCAGCCGATAGATCAATCACCCAGAGATCTAGCCGACCCAGCCGATAGATCACCGGCCGATATGTCACTTCCTGGATCTATGCTACCACCTCTGTGAGGGTCATCCGTGCTCATTATGTTGCCGCTCAGTGAAGCGTCCTCGACATAGGAACTCTTCGTGCTCGATTGACAGGTACTCACCATATCGCTTCCCCTCCATCTTACTGGGCACTTGCTGGCGGATCTGCTGACAGGTCTGTAGGAACTTTTTTAGCTATTGTTATTCAGATTGAGTTCTTGCCATGGGTTTGCACTTAAGGGGCAGACTTTCAAGCACATAACCTTGAAGGTCTCAAGCTCTTTGCCCTGATACTTGTACCGAGAAAATTCTCAACCTTCGATTCATTTCTTGGTACCTGCAGAAACAGAAGCATTAGAATTTATCATTAATAGTGATAATTAAGGCTATCCAATTAGAAGATATACATCTACTGACTAAGCCCCTGGAGAAAAAAAAGTAGCTACTTTCTGTGTTAACTACCCATCTGGGCACATTTAAACTAGATACAGAAAAGGATTAGATATGAAAATAAATTGACATGGAGATGCTGGGAAGAATGTCCTCTGGTCTAAAGTATACAAAATGTCAAGTCAACTCGGTAAGCTGAAACATGTTTCCTGTCAGAATATAATATTTCAGACAAAAAATGTGATGAGATAATTATGATTTTGTCAAAATGACACGTGCGCATTTCATAGAATCCAGGCATCATAGGAGATCGTTCTCAGAAGCCAGTGCCTTGGGACTGCATGCAAGACGTCCAAGGTTTAGTTTTGTTTTAATTTATATAAGAAATTATATGCACATTTTCAAAAACTTCTAGAGATAATTTGAGTTGTTTTTCATGCTTAGTGCAGATTGACGGATAACTCAACTGCCAATATGGATGCAGCAATCATTGCTTCCCTTACAAGAAGAACTGCGAGGAAGTGGAGTTCTAACAAGAAGAAACTACCTACTGATGCTGAGGTGATGGAACTTGTTTTGCAGCATGTTCATGAAGGCTTTAAGCTTAATCTATCTCTTATAAAAGATTGGATTAAGAAAAAGAGATCATGGTACAAAAGCATCCCTTGATAAATATAAAAAAATTGTTCTCGAGAGGAGGGTCCTCCGGGTCAAAACTTCACATTTCTTGAAAATTGTTTTGTAATCTTTTGTTTGACCTACAAAAGGACCTACAATTTACAGCTTCTGATGCTGGTCCTTCGCCTGAGCCTAAACCAGCATTAGAATCTGTAAATTGTAGGTCTTTTGTAGGTCAAACAAAGGATTACAAAACAATTTTCAAGAAATGTGAAGTTTTGACCCGGAGGACCCTCCTCTCGAGAACAATTTTTTGAATTTATCAAGGGATGCATTTGGACCATGATCTCTTTTTTCTTAATCCAATCTTTTAGAAGAGAGAGATTAAACTGAAAGCCTTGATAAATATCCTGCGAAACAGGTTCCATCACCTCAGCATCAGTAGGCAGTTTCTTCTTGTTAGAACTCCACTTCCTCGCAGTTCTTCTTGTAAGGGAAGCAATGATTGCTACATCCATATTGGCGGTTGAGTTATTCGTCAATCTGCAGTAAGCATGAAAAACAACTCAAATTATCTCTAGAAGTTTTTGAAAATGTGCATATAATTTCTTATATAAATTAAAGCAAAACTAAACCTTGGACGGCTTGCATGCAGTCCCAAGGCACTGGCTTTTGTGAACGATCTCCTCTAATGCCTGGAATCTATGAAATGCACATGTGTCATTTTTACAAAATCATAAGTATCTCATCACATTTTTTGTCTGAAATATTATATTCTGCCAGGAAACATGTTTCAGCTTATTGAGTTGACTTGACATTTTGTATACTTTAGACCAGAGGACATTCATCCCAGCATCTCCATGTCAATTTATTTTGATATCTAATCCTTTTCTGTATCTAGTTAAAATGTGCCCCAGATGGGTAGTTAACACAGAAAGTAGCTACTTTTTTTTCTCCAGGGGCTTAGTCAGTAGATGTATATCTTCTAATTGGATAGCCTTAATTATCACTATTAATGAAAAATTCTAATGCTTCTGGTTTCTGCAGGTACCAAGAAATGAATCGGAGGTTCTGAATTTTCTCGGTACAAGTATCAGGGCAAAGAGCTTGAGACCTTCAAGGTTATGTGCTTGAAAGTCTGCCCCTTAAGTACAAACCCATGGCAAGCACTCAATCTGAATAAAAATAGCTAAAAAAGTTCCTACAGATCTGTCAGCAGATCCGCCAGCAAGTGCCAAGGAAGAGGGAGGGGAAGCGATATGGTGAGTACATGTCAGTCGAGCACGGCTAGTTCCTATGTCGAGGACGCTTCACTGAGCGGCAACACAATGAGCACGGATGACCCTCACAGAGGTGGTAGCACAGATCCAGGAAGTGACATATTGGCCGGTGATCTATCAGCTGGGTCAGCTGGATCTCTGGGTGATCTATCGACTGGGTCGGCTGGCGTCTGCGGGGCGGGGACAAACTGGATGATTCATCCTTCCTCATTTTGATGGAGAGATAGAGGGGGAGGTAGATTCTTCTTCCTTCAATGCAGAACGTAGGCTCCGAGTATCGCAGCTTTGGTCAGTGGCTTGGAGGAAAGAGGCGACAAGAAAGCACACTGAGACCGCCTACCCCTACGTGGCAGCGACTCGTAAAGTGACTCTAATGCACATTCAAAATAGCTCTTGACATTCCTCTAGAGTTTTTCATCTCCGGCATGGCTCGTAAAAAAGTTCAGAGGTTAGCTCATGACCATGTGTGTCTCGAGCAACGAAAAACTTGGCCTGTCATTCATGCCTCCCTTGCTCCCGCAAAGTGATCAAGCACTTCAGCCTCACATTGAACCAGCTCATGCCCAACAATTAGCTCCACTTGGCTTGAAAAAACTGATTTTGTAGCGGCGATGCAGCAGAATTTGAAGTCAAAGGACCAGGTGCGTCGTCGCTCGGAGCAGGCATTGGAGCGAGGTGCGCCTGGGCACACAATTCCACATCCAGAGAGCATCTTAGGAATGGGGTGCTCAGTGTCTCGAACTCGAAAATCTACTGCTTCTGATGCTGTTCCTTCGCCTGAGCCCACAGAAGTCTCAGATGGCTCACTTCCCATTGCTTGTACATATATGGGCTCTCGTAGAACTTCACTTTGTACTAACGTAATACCCATCAAGTGACAAACTCACATAGAACTTTCAATTTTCTTATGTAATGTCTTTGAGCGGCACCATGATGAGGATCTTGCCGATAATGATGTCGTCGGGCAGGCAAAGACGAGCATCCTAGATCTACTGGTGGGAGTGCAGAGGCAAGGGTTTTTCCCCATTTTGAACAAAAGTTGTGCGGGTGTAAGTCGGATTAGTGAGTATCTTAGGAGTGGGGTGGTCAGTGTTTCAAACTCGTGCCATGTGATGAATGAGGTGGTACCACACGATGTAAAAGGAGCGCGACTCTGTGGGAGCTAGGGACGCAGACTAGGTGTTCGTTTCGATGTGGGTGATGAAGGCGGAGAAGTTCTTGACGGACTCCCGTGACTCCCCATCATCCGCACACTATTCTCTTCCTTTTCCCAAAAATCTCCACAACGTATCGAGCAAATCTCCGCCAAACTTGCAGCATGTAGGTCAAGCAAAGGATTACAAAACAATTTTCAAGAAATCCAAAGTTATGACCCATTTCGTGTGTGCAAGCGTTTTTCGCCATTTTCGTGAGCTATAACACACTCTTTCTCTACAGCCTGGTCGTTATACTGGGCTTGGGTCATGGAGGTGGAACCGCGCCAGGCCATACGGACAATGTAGTAGCACCGTATGTCTTTGAGCGGCACCATGACGAGTATCTTGCCGATAATGATGTCGTCGGGCAGGCAAAGACGAGCATCACAGATCTACTGGTGGGAGTGCAGAGGCAAGAGTTTTTCCCCACTTCGAAAAAAAGTTGTGCGGGTGCATGTCAGATCAGTGAGCATGATGAGGATCTTGCCGGTAATGATGTCATCGGCAGGCGAAGACGAGTATCACAACTCTGCTGGTGGGAGTGCATAGGCAAGGGTTTTTTCCCATTTGAAAAAAATGGGATGAGGCCGGATAGTGAGTCTGTCAAGCACGTAGTTATCTTTACTTTGTGGCGGTCCGTCAAGTATAACCCACGCGACTTCGCCAGCAACCTCAACGACCGGTCCCCTAACACCGGATGGTTAAGCGCAAGGGCAGGAGGCCAACCGTGATGCCCTTTGATTTGACTCACACCGGCACAACTTTTTTTCGAAATCGAGTGGAAGCTCTAAGCTATGAGAAAATTTACTGGTAGTGTTGCAGGCGGCGTCGAGGCGCATGAGGTGGACGATGTCTGCTTCGCCTGCATGGATGGCGGCAAACTGCTCATCGACAGGTCCAGGTTCACCATCACCGCCATCTTTCATCGTTCTTGCTATCTTAGGGCCTCGTTGCTTCATAGGAACTAGTAGTGTGTCTTCTATGTCTGAATTTTTGAAAGTAGAAAATAGTGTTGCATGGCGCCCCACCAAGTTGATTAGATATTCTTTAATGAAAACAAGTTTGGCCCCTGATCACATGATGGACCGCCCGTTTATTTTAAATCTTCTAGTTTGAGCAGACTTATTACTCCATTAGCTTTGATATGTAAATCATGTATGTTTGTTGGATACCAAAAAAGATTATCCTCTGTCCCATTATATAAGACGTTTTAGTATGCTAAATTAGGCTACTTAAACATCTTATATATTGGTGTACTAAGGGAGTAATTTACGGTGTTTTTCTCTTTTTAGTTGCTTGGCATATACTGTTAGCACACCACCTGAGACTTATGTGGGCTCAGGCGAAGGACCAGCATCAGAAGAAGTTGATTTTCAAAATTCTACCGACAGCATCATGTTCCCCTGCTCCCACCCAAGTCTTTCCTCCAACATCTCGTCATCATATTCATGCTCCCACGCGATGGGGCTCTCACAGAACTTCACTTTGTACTGACATAATTCCCATCAAGTGACAAAGTGACACAAAACTTTCAGTTTTCTTAAAATGGATTAATTCACACTATGATGTTGTGTTCCTGAAAATCAACAGCTTATGATGCTGGTCCTTTTCCTGAGCCCACAGAAGTCCCAGGTGGCTCATTTTCCGTTGCATGTACAGATATGGGCTCTCGCGGAACTTCACTTTGTACCGACGTGATTGGAACCGCGCCAGGTCATACGGACCATGCAGTAGCACCGTATGTCTTTGAGCGGCACCATGATGATGTCTTGCCGATAATGATGTCGTCGGGCAAGCAAAGACGAGCATCACAGATCTACTGGTGGGAGTGCAGAGGCAAGGGGTTTTCCCCATTTTGAAAAAAGTTGTGTGGGTGCAAGTCGTATCCCTTCTGATCCTTGAGCACCTTCCCCCTAGCTTGTCAAGCGATGGTTCATTAACTTCAGTAAGCATTTTAACCTCCTCAACTTTTCTTTCCTTTTTAACCCAAACTTGATTCTTAACAGGAACTTCCTTTACATGTTTAAATGATGAGTCTCTTAATGAATCACTAACACAGACCAACTTTTCCTCTATTCTGTTGAGCTGGACATCTTTTTCAAGTAGTTCTCTCTCACAAATTCTTAGTTTATGCATAGCATTAGCTAATTCATTGCCTATCCTGGGAATAATGTTTTCAGAATAAGATGCTAATTGTTCAAAATCTTTTTTATTTGGCACTATTTCTATTTCAGCCTCAAATTTATCCTAAGATCATGCGAGTGCTACTAGGGTATCCTTCATTTTTTCTACCTACCCATGAAGCTACCAAAAAAAATCTAAGTGTCATGGCTGCACATGATGGTGTTGACAAGACAAAACTTCCACCTGTAGCCCCATCTAAAGCATTTTGATACCAAGGATCTATCCCATAATAAAAATAAAGATTTAGCTTTTCATCTTCACAAGGTGTAGGATCTTCATAGTGTATCCTATTATTTCTTACCCAAGCATCTTTTAATGTTTCTCCAGGATATTGCTTAAAATTAGAAATACAACTTAATGAAGAGCTCACTTCTTGTTTGTTTCCAGGATTCATGATTGCAAATTTTTATGTGTTTTTAACTTTTTAATGCAAAACTGAAAATGAAATGATACTAAACAATGCAAACTGAAATAACAAATGCAACACAAAATGCAAAACTGAAAAAATAGGCAACACAAGAATATGCAAGACAATAACAAAACAAAATAAATGAATGAAGGTGGAGATGGACAAGATGGTGCTCACGTAGGTGCAACCTCCCCAAGCTTAGCGGTTTGCACAAGTTGGTGATGAAGTCGACTTTGTTGTGAGATCCCTTGGATAACTCCTTCAACTATGATTCCCTGGCAACAGCGTCAGAAAACTTGTCTTGATGGCCCTTGACATGCGTCAAATAATGGGTTAGGTTGAGACTCTAAGTGCAGAGTGTATAGTATAGTGAAAGACAGTTTTCCCCACGAGGGATGACTCGAGTGTTTAATATCAAACTCTCGGGGAACCAATAGATCAGGTTGTATCTTCTTTATCCTCCTCTTGATCACCTACAAACAAATAGATTGCTTTGTTTCCTCAAACTCACCAAGTGGTTGTCAAGCACAAGGTGTGAGAATGATGCAAAACAGTAAATAAATATGCAGTGATGATGGAAACAATGATAGATGATGTTTTTGGGTTTTGTATTGTGAATGCAAGATGTAAAAGTATTTTTGTATTTACGAATTTGTAAATAACAGAAAATTTAAAGTAGATAAAAGTTGTTGGAAATGTGTTTCTTATGATTAAAAATGGATCGGGGTTCATGGTTTCACAAAAGCACTCTCTCTTTTATAACATGGCAGACAATGGAACAATAGAATTGACATATGAGATTGTAACACAATGGTTTCAGATCAAGTTACTAGTTATATGGGCGTCACGTCCTAACATAGAGATCTTTTGTTTATTAATCTCTCTTATACTCCCACAAGATGTGAACTAAATCTTAGCACCTTGGTAATTAAGATAAATCAGAGTATAGCATTAAGTTTCATGACATGAAGTTAAAATAAGAACATGCTACTTCTAGTCATGGAGTAGTGGCAATGGTCACACCCACATCTCCGGTAGCAAGGTAGTTTTGTTTATCCCTAGTGAGGAAACTGATGAGGGCGTGATTGACTGGAAATCTTGATGACCTTCCACCTACAAGGAATGAAAGGGTTAGGTTGAGACTCCAAGTACAAAGTGTATAGTATAGTGAAAGACAAATTTCCCCGTGAGGGATGACTCGAGGGTTTAATATCGAACTCTCGGGGAACCAGTATTTCAGCTTGTTATCTTCTTTATCCTTCTCTTGATCACCTACAAACAAATAGATTTATTTGTGCCCTAGACCTCACCAAGTGGTTGTCAATCACAAGGTGTAAGTAATGGTTACAAAACAAATGCAAAACAGAAAGAAAATATGTAGTGGTGATGGAAACAATAATGGATGATGTTTTGGGGTTTTATAATGTGGATGCAAGATGTGAAAGTATTTTTGTATTTTCGAATTTGTAGATGGCAACAAATGTAAACAGGGTAAAAGTTGTTGTAAAGGTGTTTCTTATGATTAAAAATGGACCGGGGTTCATGGTTTCACAAATGCACTCTCTTTTTTATAACATGGTAGACAATAGAACAATACAATTGACATATGAGATTGCAACACAACGGTTTCATATCAAGTTACTAGTTATATGGGCATCAAGTCCTAACATAGAGAAAACTCTCTCTTATAGTCCACCGAGATGTGAACTAAATCTTAGCACCCCAGTAATTAAGATAAATCATAGTATAGCATTAAGTATCATGACATGAAGTGAAAATAAGAACATGTTAGATCTATTCAATAGCAAGGTATTTTAGTTTATCCCTAGTGAGGCAACAAAGAAAGGTTTAACAAAACCAAAGTGGATCGCCGAACTTCTGTCACTTTCACAGCACTAGCCACCCTCGTTACTCCAACTATTGCACACGTTCCCCCACACACGCTCTCATAAACAATGCTTGATCAGAACAAGTAAACAAGAATGGGGTACATAATATGCATCTACGTTATAACTCAAACAAAACAATTGCAATCTTAACATATATCAACTCATAGATAGATCCACCACAAAGGTATTACATAGATGACCGTAATCATGTAAGGCATCTCATACGATGTTGATTAGTTAAGCTCCTAGAGATAGGAGTGATACATAAGTTACTTCCACAAACACATAGTCCAGGGGTGGACTACTCCCTCTTCATCATGGTGACGATGGAGACGTTGTTGGAGAAGATGGAGGCCACACCGGCAGCGCCCCGCCGGAGTTTCCCTCCTCCAATCTGCAGATCCAGGTCCCTGTTTCGTGGTTTTTCGCACATACAAGTTACTCCATCCGTCCTGGTTCGCAGGGCACAATCCCAAAATCATTTTGTCCCAAAACTACCACACCTCCTAGGCACAATTACATTAATTACCTCTTAATTATAGGATGGTTGCTTCTTTTCACCAATACATGCAAGTTATTAGCGCCAATCAACTAGTTCACCGCTGTATACAACCAAGGAGAATTGGTTTGCACCAGAGACTAGTAGGAAATCTTTGCAAAACAGAGCTTTCTTAATTAATTAATTGGCCATGTCATGTCGTTGCACCTGACTGGGATCAGCATACTTGATTCATTCTGTATTTTGGTGAGGTGTTGGGAGCCCCCAATAGAGAAGGACGATGTGGAAAGGTATGGAGGGAATACAAACAGGCCTGGACAGAAGAAGTAGACGAAAGACCTCCAGGCTATGTCGTCATTCTCAATCCTGAAAAGAGAGCGCACATCCTGAGGAAGGCACGTCATGCAAAGGTTCGTTCCCATCATAGCCTTAGTTGACCCCGTGTTTCTATCGGATCATAAGCTTCATCGGGACAAAGCATAAACCATCCCATCCCGGTAGAGGGGACAGAGAAGCTCAGCGGGCTAATCAGTGACCTCATCTACCCAAATATTTTATTTTTGATGTACTTTCTTAAGCAATAGG